>OZ038398.1:33918850-33933850 GCA_964036045.1 Eutreptiella sp. 'Long Island Sound 2002' | reverse complement strand
TGGGAGTGTGCAAAATCCTGAAGCGCCTCCCCCGAAGGCACTTCAGTACACTGGCCGGGTCACCTCAGGCCCCCCTGCGATGGGCTCGGGGCCACAAGGCCACTACAAACCCTGCGTAACCCGCGCGCAGTGAAACCCGACACAGGCATGTGCTCACTTGCACACACACCCACATCAACTCATGGTCCTGACGGGGGGTGCTGAGACCCTACGCAAGGCAGTCAGTGGAGTATCGGCGCTCACCCGCACGCAGCGGGAGCCACCGCAGGTCCCACAACGCGCCACAGTGCCAGAGACACACTGGCAGCGGTGCACAGCCCGAGACATGAGGCACGAGGTCGGGGCCGAGTCACTAGACCACAGGACCAGGGCTGCAGGTCTTGAGACTGGTGAGGCTTGCCAGAGGGCAGTATGCGCCAGTTTTGCGCCCGTTAGTCGCCGATTAGGCGCCCATTAGGCACACTCACCGCAGGGGGGGGGGGGGCGGTGGAGGTGCATTGCATGATTGCACAGAGGCCAGCAGTCTCCCAGACCTTGGGATCCCGGAACGCTCCATTGGGATGGAAGAGAAGTGGGGCATCTGGGGTCACAGACCGCCTTTACCGACCCGCCCCCACGGCACAACGCCAGATACCTGCGGCTGAGAGGGTTTGGTCCCAAAGGTATAACTTCCGACATGGCCGTTTTTGTTGGGAGGAAAGTTCCTGTGGAATGCGGAGAGATGCGATCGCACGACACGGCGATGGAAGAGCAGAGATCACCTCCGATGCGAATGCAGATGAGCTCTCAAGATATGCACGTGTGGAGCGGATGCACCGGAACAGCCGCAGCGACGTGACGAAAGTGCTGATCACAGGAAAGGGTAGTACTGGCAGTACCGCATGGCATTGCATTGGGTTCTCAATGATGAGTGGAAGCAGGCAGTAAGGGAAGCAGTGGTGGGAAGTGGTGAGGAGACTGATCGTCGGCGGAGGATGTGAGGCGTTGAGGGCGGCAATGTGCAGCATCGGCAACCAAATGTAACAAACACCGCGTGCCACGCATATACACACATGTCATGTCATGTCATGGAGCGCTAGAGCCATGGTCCGCTGGTCCGCCCAGTGGGCGTCCATTGGCAGAACGTCTACCCGTCACACGTGAGGGGGAGCCGAGAGCACCATGCATGGCGCGAAGGAGAGATGCGCCCGGACCAAGCTAGGCCCACCACGGGCAGGCAAGCGGACGCTCAGAAACACCAGTCCCGCCGACAGGCCCCGGCTTTCTGGGAACAAGAATAAGGCAAAGCAAGAAAAGCGGGCGCAGAAACTCCTCAGGAACTGCAGAGCAGTCCTCAACGTCTCTTGGTCTGCCGAAGAAAGCACAGAGCAATGCTTTGCAGGCGGACTGTTCTTCACCAGACCCCAATAAATCCACACACACACACACACACACACACACACACACACAAACATGTTGGGAACCACGGAAACAAGAGCGAAAGCACAAGGAAAGCGGTTGGAGAAAACTCCTCCGGAGCTGCAGAGCAGCCCTAGATGTCTTTCGACACACACACACACACACACACACTCACACACACACACACACACACTCACACACACACACACACACACGCACACACACACACTTCGTGCGGGAAAACCAGTGGGGACCAAATGCGGGGCACAACGTCAGTGAAGACGAAAGCAGGCGAAGGCAGAGCACTGGTCACCGAGACAATTTCATCAGGCCATTAACAAAAAGGTAGGCAAGGTCCTTTCTGAGACAGGAGTGACGGTGTACAGGAGATTGTTCTCACAGTGCAAGTTGCGCTGATCACTACAGACCCTGCCCACTGCCCGGCCCTGTCTAGCCAATGATTGTATGATCTGTTGAAAACCGCAGCGCTACTTACATGCCTACTCTGGAGGTACTTAGCTGGAGACGGGTGTAACCACCCGCTCACACACACACAGACTCCAAGGGGGCCCGTCATGGTCAGTGAATCCGACGCATTTCGCTGTCGCCTTGTGGCGCACACCGTGGCGTGTCGTTGTGTTGGTATGCGTGCATGGTGCTTTTCTTGCTGTGGTGTGTGCTACCCCAGCGGTTGAATCGCTGGGCTCGTGCCGTGAAGGCGCCGGTTCGATTCCCGCTGTGCGCGTGGCTGCACTGCCGAAGAGAAGACTCGCTGCAGGAGCCCGACTGCAGCGAATGCGCCCCCCTCGCCACGCTGCCGGGGTTCAAGACGCGCAAGCGGCGCGCGCTGCCGGAGGGGGCGGTGGTGCGTTTTTGTGGGGCGCGTGTAGGGGGTCGGGGGTTTGGGGGGGGTTGCCTGAAAAAGCGAGGCGCACCGCCCGCTGCCGGTGCCCGTGGACTCGCTGGCATGTCTGTGGCACGAACCTGCACATTCATGGGTTACACACACATAGTCTCCCAAGGGGGGCAGTCATGGTTGCTGGGTTTAACTTTGGCGGCGTGGAGGTGGAGGATTTCCCACACACACACACACACACACTTTGTGAGGGGAACAATGAACCAACGACCGACTAACCCAGTGTGGACAGCGCGTGGCACAACAGGGTACAAGTCACAGGCACAAGTCTCCGGACACCTCGCGAGGCCATTCAAAACAAAGACATGTTTGAGGCTAGGCACCTTTTTGCAATAGAGTACCAAGCAGTCCAAACTGGTGTGACGCGGTGACAATGAGACGGTTCAAGTGTGAAACTGAAGTCGTTTATGCCCTGGTCACGCCTAGGCTATTGGTCGCTCCATCGTTGCGCAGCGCGAGGAAACACTGGGACGGTACGATTTCCTTATGCAGTCATATGCAACCCCCACTGTCGTCTTCCCACTGCAGCTTGGGAGGGGAGGGTTTGCAGTATCGTGGGATGCAACAATGCTCACATGCTATGACATGTGACAAGCGGAGACATTTTCGTTGAGCTAGGCGTCACCGCCCGCTCACACACACACACACACACACACACACACATCCTGGCTATGGGGGAGACAAGGCCTCGAGGGATTGGTTGCAATTGCAATCTCGTTGATTGTATACCACGTCCCTGAGTACATACCAATTGTTTGACCAGGCCCCGATTGTGCCATTCGGGGAACTCGGGGATAACCCAACTGCTATACTGCCCCCCTCGCCAGTGGGCATGTTTCACGAGCCATGCAAGGCAAAAAGAGAGTGCACAGCAGCGGCACATGGGGAGGTGATGAACCACATTGTACATATACTACACCGTTTTTGGCACATCATGGGGACTTGGACAACCCTCATGCCACAGCGGACTGTGCTGCTCTTAGAAGGCACTTCTTCCCATAGCCTGACAGTGCTGCCACTTGTAGCCACACTGTTAGTGAGAGGAGTTCCCCCGCCCATGTGATACACCATTGGCGTGTGTTGCTCATGACGCCCAGCAAAATGCCTGGGAGATATGCTGAGTGGGAACACTTTGGCGCAATGAGGGGGGGACCCAGTTTGAGGTCCCATGTCGTAGTAAGGGCACTTGGTTGGGCGTACGTACACTATCCCATCCCCGGACTCTCCACGTATCAGTGAGTAACCCAGGGCCGAACATGTGGGTCCATGACATGTAAACTTGCACGTATCTGTCTACTTTTGATGGCAGTCGCACACTACTGCTAGATCCCACGAGGATTCGAGGATGCGACACACGGTGTCTACGATGCGCTCTTGGGGGTTGTTGGGGTATGACGAGGCACTGAGTATGTTATCCCTGAACCGATAGAGTGCAATCACCCCTGGCGCGTTGACCCAGAATGGGAAGCCTTCGTTGGCGATTCTCAGCTCCCCCAGGGCTCGAAACTTGTGTCGGTTTTTATATACCCCCTAGAGACAGTGCAAGTCTGCTGCCTACGCCGAAAAGGAACCCCCCATCGGTATACACCTTGACCTACACCACAGATCACCTACTGCCTAGATGTAGTTATTATGCTGCATCTCGAACATGATAGTATCCGTCATTTGTTCATGAGTCAAAAACCAAAACTTTGTGGAACTAGCCCTCCTTGCCCTGTCCATATTTTTCGATTCCTTATGCACGGACCACGTGATTTCTTTCATGTGCCATATGCGGCGTTGTGCCAGCTAGTGGCTAGCGGAGGTGAGGTGGGCATCTATGTCGGCAGGATCCACATTGTTGAATTGATCCTTACAGTCAACCTCACTGCGAAATCTCATTTTCTGTGCAAGCTCTAATTAAACACTATCCAAAGGCCATTTGACTAGTGACTAGTAACTTGTTTATTTTGGTGAAAATTGGTTGTTTTTTTACCGTTTTTTTAAACAAATCGTTTGCAAAAATGATCATTCTGCAGCTGCTTGCCTCCTTATACCCATTCCTTTCATTGCAGGTTCATAGGACACAACTTTGTTCCATGTGGCTGGTACCATTGAGGTCTGTATAATTCTCTACTACATGTTTAGATATGTCTGTATGCCTTCAACTTTGGTACAAAACAAATCCCATGCTGTTTATTTTTGGATGTTCCCAATCCTTGTTTATTTATGGGACCTTCATTCAAATGTTTAATTTTGGGACCTTCATTCAAATGTTTATTTTTGGGACCTTCATTCAACTGAAATGATTTTTCCGCTGTGCCTTGTTGTTTTTTTTCCCCGCTGTTTGCGCTTGCATCTGAATAATAATATTGGCTCATCCCTTCCTGTAATCCATACCCCGCACATGAAACAAGAGCACAACATAAACATGCGGAACATCTTTGTATTTGTTTATGTGCGCGGGCTCCACTGCCCCACTGCGGTTGCTTTAGAGGTCCGGTGGCCACTCACTCCCCTCCCGCTCCCTGACAGCCCTGCTGTCGTGCTCCTGCCCAAGGCAGAAGCGCCTCTCCCCCTCACTCTCCTCTTCCTCCTGCCCCTCCTCCCCTTCACCACCCTCGTCCCTCTCGTTCTCCTCCTCGTCTTGTTCGTCATCGTCCACATTGATAACGTTGTCCTCTGGCGCCACGCATTGACTCGCCGGGGGGCCTGAGAAGCAAAGGCAGACCCACAGTCCCGGGATGTGCAGCAGGAAATTGACACAGCAGGTAATCGTCCACCGTGCTGGCGTGCATATGTGCGCGGCCCAAACCCTTGAGGTAATTCACCTTAGACCAGCCGCGCTCCACCACCGCAGTTGCATCAAGGGCGGTGAGCGCAACAGAAATGACGCACTGCACATCCCCATACACATATTTATCCCAATTCAGCACCATGCACCACACCTGTGAAAACACCTCATGCAATGCAGAAACAGTAAAAACAGGGGTAGGAGTCACCGAAAGGTCACACGGCAACTTCCCAGCACGCATGTGTGCAAGCAACCTCATCTTAATCTGAATAAATTGGTCCGCGGCACAGGGCAAAGGGGGCAACGCTGGCTGAAAATGGTCACGGATGGTGGTGATGCAATCGGTTGCATGCGAGGCCAGCGCAACACTATCATGCCATGGCCAGCCGAAAAAATCCAAGAAGCTTGTCGCCTTAGCAACAGGGTGGGTATTCACAAAGCGTGACAACAACTCATCACGTGCCCTCGCCACAAAATCACTTGCCTGCGACATGAATTCTGTGCGCCTGGTGCTGTTGTGCAGGGGGACACCATAAAACCGTGTATGGGAGCCCTCGTGAGAAACCAGAGCGGCATTGAATGCTAGCCACTCATCACCTTCCCATCGCGCTACTTTGTCCAACTCAGCAACGCATGCCTCCACACTGCGATCAATCAGAGCAGAGCACCTCCTCTTTGTCACCTGGGTTCCCTGGGACATTAGGGCTGAAGCCTGCACAACATCCAGCATAAAAAACAGACCACATAGAAACACCTCGTTCGTGAGTGCAAAAAGCAAAGCATCTCTTTGTTCTTTGTGGACTGCCTTGCTCAGGTGTACCTCACGCAAACCAAGGACAACAATCACATAGCACCGCTTCATACGGCGCAAGGCATCTGCTGCAAAAGCACACCAGCGACGAGTGCAGAGAACCCCTAATTTCAAGAATGCGGCATCGAGGGCGAGAGCCAATGCATGCAATGTCTTGAGCCTAGAGAGAGCATTATTCCAAAACAGCGCAGCAGACTGCAACGTCAGCAAGCAGATCAAGAAACGCATGGTCGGAGGCGATGGCGGTCTTAAAGGCCAGCTCGCATCTGTGACACGATGTGTGATATGGCACCACCACATCATAGCCTGCGATCTCCTTCTATAAGTCGCCGATGATGCGGATAATCCCACCACATTCGCCCTGAACCACACTGGCCCCATCCCCACAGTAGAAAAAGAGCTTACGGATCCAAACATCAAGATCCACGTCTGCATGGGCCATTGCCCGTTTCAATGCAGTAACTATTCCTGGAGCGGTGCCGGAGGGGAGGGGTTGGCAAGAGAAATAATTGGTAGCCATCACTCCATCAACGACGGCACGAACATAAAAAAGCTCTTCTTTCTTTGCTGCGCGGTCTGTGCACGAGTCTGATGCGATGGAGAAAAAAGAAGACTCCTTGATTACTAGACCCTGGGAAATGCGAAATGGTTGGGAAATAAAGCGCAGCACCTCCCTAGCCGAGAAGGGTGAACGATAACTTGGGATAATTGTGCCTCCATTGAGTGACACGAGCTCGGCATCCCCTTCCACATGACTGAGGGGACCAGCGCGGTGCACAATCCTGTACACGGTCCTGAATAGGGCCAGGATGCCCTGTAGCACATGAGGGGGCAAGGTTTTAATGACCGACGTCACCCGACCACCTGATTGCCACAAGGCCAAGGACACAGCGTGTGAGCCCGACCGCTGGTGATGCTTAAGGGTGCACAACATGAAGTTTGAAGTACCTTGCACGAAGGGAACAGAGTGGCCAAGTTGAGGGTACTGTTGACATGCAATGCACCACATCTTGTCCGTAGTAGCCTCATACCTTAGCCAAGACCGGGTAAGAAGCCACTCCCTTCTGAACTGCCGTTTCTTGGGGGAGGGGGGGTCAGACGGCCGGCACCTCTCAACACAGGAGGTGCAAATACCATCTGTGGTGCACCCTGGACACACGCGGAAATGACACGTGTGGCATTCCACATCAGGCGTGGACACTTCCTGTCCACAGGCACGGCAGGTGCACGAGAAGCAATGCACGGTTGATCCAACCATGGTCATGCACGCCTCATCAACCACCTTGTGGCACCTCTGACAAGAATACTTGGTGCCACAAATGTTTGCACCACAACATGCACACCTTACCGGAACAAGAAGAAAAGGACTTAGGGAGGGGGTGGCACGTGAGGACGACGGAGGTGGGGCAGCCGATGCGCCTGAACTAGACGCCGGCTTCTTGAGGGTGAAGGCCCAGCCATCGCGCGTGCCATCCGACTTGGCGGCGCGCATGACTTGGGTGTGGGCCAACTTCGTCAATGACCCACCGTCGGGGGAGTGTAGGTACCGGAGGGCAGCCGCGGCATTGCTGAAATGCATCCAATCGGCACCCTCGGGAGCGACCGGACCGAGGCGGCGCATCCATACATCACCACCCATACCGAGATGCGAGATAGGAAAAGAGGGTCTGAAGGGTGAACAAACAAGAAGACGAGAGATGATAATTCTTCTGGCACAATGGACAAACATAGGAAACAGCAAAGTTCAGGCTTTGTCTATCTATTTATGGTAATGCGCACGGACATGCGGTGAATTAGAAGCGAGAACTTTGTTTATTTTGTGTTGAAGCTTGTTGTTCTAATGTGGATGTACAAATGCAATCCGTCACAAAGTGTCAAGAGGCACATTTCCCTAACCTCTTTGTTGTAAGCGAACGAGATGGCGTTTATGATTATTTAAATTTAAATGACACCTACCGGAAATGACAACTTGCAAGCGAATGGCACAACAAGGCAACCCAAAACCTTCCCCAATGCATGCAACAATATGTGAAAACACCAATAAACATCAATAAACATCGATAAACAGCGATTCTCGCCCCAAAACGGGCGTTTTTTGAAAAATAAACGCATAAACGCGTTTATTTTGAATTTGACTAGCGGCTTGAATAGCAGTTAATTAGAGCCTGTTTCTGTGTGGACACCCAGTGGTACCATCTGGATACGTGATTGAAATCGGGGGCAAGGAAAGAGCAAGGGATTTTTGTGGCCAACAAGCGCAAAAATGTAGTATTTGCTCGAGCCGCAATTCACAATTGACGCTTGGGGAGGAGGGGCTGGGGGAGTGCGGTAATTCCTCTACACAACCATTGTCCCTTCTGAAGGCTTTCCCCCTTCCCTATGAGGTATAACATCGCCAATTTCCCGGCTTTGTTGTGCTCCCACCCCCTGTCTGTGATGGCTCATTTGATGGTGGCTATGGGTGCACTCTCTGTCATATGAGGGGTTTCACCCCCACTTGGCATCGTTTCATGGGCAAACTGTATGACACGTGATGCAACGGCTTCGTGGTGGCTTGGTGCGTGTGTGGTGACCCTGCATATGCTCTAGCGACGGCTTTGTGCATCGCTCGCATGGCGTCTGTTTGCTTGAACCCACACGGAATGGCCACCTATACCAATGCACATGCACTAAGTATCTCTCCTCACCAGCTGTCGGCCCGGGGCAGCGTATTTTTCACATCTCAAGTGAAAATGGACGACAAATACTCGTGATATGCATTCCGTGGGCTAGGCGGCTCACCGACTTTCAAATCCCACTTTGGAGTAAATGCAGCGAGCTTAGCAAAAAGATGTTACGTTACCACCACCCGGTAATACTATCACAACCCGATCAGCCTTAGTTACAGGACCACAACAGGAGCTGGTGCAAGAATGACTTTTTCATAATGCAACCGCACTCTACTTCCGGACACTAGCGCGCTTTCGGCACAACTGTGACATGTTTAATTAGTGCCGCTCGCTGACAGGGTTCTGCATGTGTTGCTACCAGGATATTGTCCCTAAATTGACAAGGAGTCATGCGGCCTATGGCAGTGTGCCACGGTGGTCAGCCTTCTGGACCTTTCCACCTTGCCCATACGATGCAACCATTTTCTGTTCAAATATGTCCCCCAAACGGAATGGAAGTCTGCCCCTTAGGCTGAAAAAGAACCACCCATCGGGATGCAATTGGTTCCAGTCCACATGTGTCCTGCACTGAAACATCTGATGTTTCCCGTTAAATCTCGTTGCAGAATGGGAGTCAACTCGTCATGTGTTACAAACCGGAAGCCGTGGCTGTTGGCCTTCCTTGCCCTATCTAGCCGGGAGTGCATCTGTGGTGGAATATTGTCAAACTGCTCCTTGCAGTCAAGTTCGGAGATAACTGTCATGCCCGGACCAGTAAAACTAGTTGGGCATGCCAATGCCCAACAGACGTAAAACAACACACTTCAATTTCAGTCACTAGGGATGATAACAAGCATGTGAACACACGGGCGCAGACTTGGAGCTTAGACTTTGCTAGATATACGTAACAAACGGGCAACAGCCAAGACAGCGGGCAGCAATCACACACGCACACACACACACACACCCCTGCCCCCCCACACACACTTCATGCTTCAGGACGAAAAAAGCCTTGGCCCGTGCCACCCTGAGTCGCCCCAGTAGGCCATGGCATCCCAAGGGGGCCGCTCACAAACAGACTGGCCCTGTGTGCCCCCCACCCTGCCCACGGAATCCCCCGCAGCAGTTCGTCGCAGTCGGTGGGTGCTTAATGAACAACGTTGTGCCCTGCTGGCAGTTTAGCAGCATCCAACCTGTAGCCACGAACCGGTGTCCTTCAGCCCTCAACGGTCTGGTTGCCCTGCTTCTAGGCCCTGGCCCTCAAAAGCCATAACACACACAAACACACACACACACACACACGGTCGACGCGACAAACAGGGCACATTGGGAACCGCGAGACAAGAACGAAGCAAGAAAAGCGGTGGAAAGAAAACTCCTCAGGAACAGCAGAGCTGTCCTAGACGTCTTTCGGTCGAAAACACACACACACACACACACACACACACACACACACACACACACACACACACACACACACACACACACACACACACACACACAGACAGACACACTTGTGCAGGAACCAAACAACAAGACCACTGTTGCTTAGCACGAGCACTGCGGATCGGGTGGCACCCAGAACACCTCGTCAGGCCAATGAGCAATCAAAACAGCACAAAGCAGAGCAAAAGCATTGAAGCTGTCATGAAGTCATAAGGCTAGGTGCCTTTCTGCAGTGATACGAGGGACAGGGCACGGGAATATTCGCTATCATCCGTGTGGAGTCACAGGCAAAGTACTCACCCTGGTGTTGTATCACTGGCCTGGGTGGGGAAGGGAATGGCACTGGACGTCGCAGCCGCCCTTACATGCCCAGGGAACACACACACACACACACACACATTATCGAAGCGAGACGAACAGGCACAGCACAGGGGCAAAGCACTGTCCGCGGAACGAATCTTGTCAGGCCGTGAGTGTCAAGTAGAAGGAGCAGTAAAAGAGGAGCATGGGTGCCTGGGCGCCTTTCGAAAAAAAACCTCACACACATGCACGCACGCATGCACACACACCTTCACTGCCATGCGGCTCCCATCCACATCACAGCCGTCCATCTGCAGCGCCGCCTCCAAGCCCCTCCGGCTGTGGCACCACACATAGGCCTCCCCCCGGCTCCTGTTGCCCGGCTGCAGCCTCTGCAGCCTGCACCCCTTCACCTCGCAGCCGGCAAAGGCGGCTGTCAACGAAGCCTCGGTAGTCCCAGACACAGGGCACGGGTTCAGGTTTGTGACCAGGCACAGGTGCTCCACGTGCTCCGCGACGTCCTCCCAACCCACCACCTGTTGCGTGCGGGTTGTCTTGCGCGGGACTGGCCCAAGACGGTGCTGACGGGGAAACGGAGCCACCCCTCGAAGTCTCAGGGCGTGGAAAGGCACACGGTTGACCACCATGTCACTCCTGGGGCCGGTGAAAAATTACTTGGGGGCGGGCGGGGCCCTTGGGAGCCCCACCAAATTCAGGGGAAGGGGTGTTGCGAAAAGGGGCTCCCAGGGCCACATGCCAATTTCCTCAATACAAATGTCTGTAAATTTTGGCTCCAACTTGCTTATGGAGGGGGCTGTTAGAATGGCTGACAACCATAGAGGGACCCTCCCCCCCTTTTGGAGTGACACAGTGACAGTGACAGTGACAGACCGTGACAGTGCCAGTGGTTTTGTCATGGAATGTGCATGAAAAACATGGAAAGAAGAGAGCCGGCCCTCAGAGCCCCCCCGACCAGGGGGGGGGGAGGGGGGTCGGAAAAGGCCCCCCCCCCCCTGCACCCCCCAAACAAATTTTCCGGGCGCCTCGGGGGTCCGCGGTCTTCTGCACCACCGTTACGAACCCACTGGCACCCGTTTCCACGGGGTGTGGGGAGGGGGGGGAATGCTGAGATACGTACCGACCCAGACTTGCTGGACCCCCCCCTCCCCCAACCGGGCCAGGGATGTGTTAGAAAAGAGGAGGAGGGGGGGGGAGGTCTGGGACCCAAAGGTTTGTGTACCAAAAATGGCCTGATCAGATTTTCCCGAATTGTAAACTTCGTTGTTTCCCACGATGGTCACTTTGGCCATAGATCGACGATGGTCATCGCCCCTCCAGAATCGCTCTGGCATCGCAACAGTGCTTCATGTCTCACACGCTACCTTTGTGCCTTCGTGACCTTGGGCTTGAGGAGCTTCGTGCACTTCGCTATTGGGTCCCCGACAAAACACTTGGAAAATTGCAAGGCTTTCTTTTGATACCACGTGAAAAGAACGAGTGCTTTTCCTCGGGAAAACGAAGAGGACATCACTACCGTCATTACCAAGATTTAGACTTTTAGTTGCAGACGCGACGTACATTTTTCAATGTGCACACTGTCAGGCGCCACAGTCTATCTATAGGTCAGGCCCACACACAAATACGGCGCCGGAGGCGCCGCCACAGATGGCCAGGATTGCGTTGCCACCCTCGCCCGAACCCTGCGTGTATCACTCGCGTCGGCACTAAATTCCGAAACCCCCCGATTCCAAATCACTGCTGTCCGGATGGCTACTATCTACGGACGACTGTACGGATGGCTACGATGGTCACTTTGGTCTGGGGGGGGGGGGGTGGTCCAGGGGGGTACCCCCCCCTCCTCCGATGGTGTACGGCCATTCTAATACTTCCCACCGGGGGGTGAGTGTGCTGCGGTGGGACGGATCCTGCATTGCCGTCAAGACCTGCACCCCCACGCAAATTGGCCGGCATGAAGCGAACAATAGTACACGCGCTGCAGAGGCACGTGTGTGTGCTTAGACAGGCGGTTGGAGGAGGTTGCCAAAGCGGTTGGGGGCGGGTACTGTCGGTTACAAATGCCATTGAAGCTGGCACTTGGCGTCAGGGGGACAGTGGCTGGGCATAGGCTGGGCGCCCTGGAGGGGGGGGGGTCTACCAATGCATCCCTGCCCCCCCACCCCAACCCCCGAATGGAACGCCGCGGCCCCGTTAGCAGCCACGTAACGAAAATACCGTTCAGTCAAGGAGGATGACAAGGGGGGGGAGGGGGGCTCAACGGTGCCCGAGGAGGGGGTCGCATCGCACGCTCCGGCGGCGGTGCGCATGCGTATGGCCCGCTACGCCGGACCGCAGTCCCCCTTCCTGAGGTCAGAGACTCCGTACGAAAGGGCCGGACGCCCCTTTGGATTGCTGTGCGGTGAGCTGAGGGGCAAGGGAGCACGTCCGCCAGCGACGGCACAAAGAAGGCACGTCAGTGGTACATGTCCATAGGCGCCTTTTGCTGTTGTAGGGACCCCCCCCCCCTTCCTGTACAGGCTTCTTCCCGTACAGGCCCCCTTCTAATGCACCCCTGCCCACCCCCCACCCCAGGTTGACTGTCAGCAGGGGCAGGCGCAGTACAACCAATCTATATGACCACCTCTATACCACCATATGACACCTCTGGTGCCACATGAAGCTGCCAAAGGCTCTTAAGGGTGCATGCCACTGCCACGACCACCCCAAAGCACCCACATTTCTTTGCAGTACGCTTCTCAATCTATGCACCACATAGCACCTCTGGCGCCACATAGGGCTGCCAAAGGCCCTGAATGATGCAACAATGTACAACCGATGACACCAAAGACAACACGGACATCCTCCCGCAGTTCCCTACAATTGCCTATGGGTCATTACAGGTTGCATTCCAAACAATTCTGTTGTTTCCCATAATGATGCCCCACTCTTGTGATGTCTTGGATCGTTGTCCTTGGCGGCATCGGTTGTGCAATGTTGCATCATTCAGCGCCTTTGGCAGCTCTATGTGGCTCCAGGGTCTGCTGTCAACCCCAATTCCCGGCGCGCGCCCGCCCCCACGCGCAGGCCCCATGACGGCATCTCCCGCTCACCTGCGCTGCGGTGTGGTCCACTGGGGCTGAACACTGGAAGAGAGGAGGGGGGGGGGGGGCGGGTCTGGGTCCCAAAAAGTGGGCGCACCAAAAATGGCCCCGTAAACAGTAAATCTTGATGTCTCCCACGATCGTCACTTTGATGTAGGGGGGGATCCTCTGATGGTTGTCAGCCCTTCAAATGCAAGGCTGCCCGTGGCCCCCCTTACAGCCACCACAGAAATTATGTCAATACTTACCCCCCCCCCCCCCCCCGCAAACCCCCGCATGGACTCGGAGGGTGCCTGTGGATGCCCCTGGTCATCGGCACGGGCAACAGCCCCGTCTCCGGGACGGCCGACCCCCGGAGTAGTCAAACAGGACAAGTCATCCGGGGGCTCCGTTGACACAACCAAAACACGTTCGGGCCCACAGAGGGTCAGAATGTGCAGTGGCGAGAGGCCAATAGGCGCCGCCAAAGGCAAACAATCAGATACCGAGGCCTTGTGCCAACCCCCGCCACCCCTTTCAAGCACAGCCCACAGGAGAAGAGGGGGGGGGTAGTCCTGCGGTGATTGGCCCCTCCGCAGGAACGCGACCCCCTCCACATTTTGTTGTGTGCGCTGGTCGTGCGTCAACGGAGCCCCGACCCTGGGACACCCCCCCCCCCCAAGTGCAGCAGCAGCACCTTCCCAATGAAGTTCCGGCCCGTGAACTTGTCGATGATCCGGTCCTCCTGCACGCGGAGCAGCGCGTCGTACGGCGTCCGGGCGTCGGGCAGCCCCACCCTCACCGTCGCATCGCGCACCAAGCGCCCCCACTCCGACCGCAGGGCGTCCGCGGCGGCCACGTCCTCCGCGGCGGCGCGCGCGGCACTGGGCACACGCAGCGGACGGGCGGACGAGAACGGACTGCGTCGAGCACCGAGACGGAGGCCCGCGTGCGCACGGCCAAACACACCGCCGCCCCTGTCCCCGAAACGCCATCCGAGTGACGGGGGGAGGGAAAGACAAGGGGACAACGCCGCTCCCCCCGCACCCCCCGAGGGATTTGCTTGAAGGGGAAGGGGGCGATGGGGGAAATTCCAGCGTAGAGGTGGGCGGGGGGGGGGGGGGGCGATACAACCCTCTCTGGCTAGCCCCCCCCCCCCCCCCCCACCCCAAAAAGGGTGCCATTGACGCCCCCACAAAAATCGTACCAAAACTGACCCCCGGGCACCGGAGGTGGCCCGGACCCAAAATGGCAAATGAAAATGGGCTTTTTGGAATCTACGCGTCGAGGGGGTTCGGGAAAGTTGTCATTTGCCATGAATTCGGCGAAAAATGTTGTGACCATTTTCAATGCTCAAAAACCTTTTGGCGCCTTCGGTTGACTGATTTCCGATCAATGGAGCCCTTTTTCCGACCCCCCCCCCCAATTTTGGGGGGCTCTATCGACTTCCCCCCCCTCCCTCCCTGGAGTTGATCACCCAATTTCCCCAGCTACAGAGCGGTTGCAGGGGACTGTGAAGGCCGCTGTAGGCGGTTACCAGGGCGGTCCTTAACGGAAAAAAAAACTGTTCCGGAACATGGCTTTTTCAAAAACGACCGCGTGTAGCTCATATGTTCAACCATGGTTGGTGG
>OZ038398.1:33763850-33913850 GCA_964036045.1 Eutreptiella sp. 'Long Island Sound 2002' | reverse complement strand
CAGGGGGACAGTGGCTGGGCATATAGGCTGGGCGCCCTGGAGGGGGGGTGGGGTGGCCTTCCCCCCTTCCAATGCAACCAGCATCGCACTGTGGGAAGTTCTGGACCATTCCGCCCGGCCACCGGGGGGTTACGGGAAGCCTCCAGAAGCCTCCAAGGCCCAGTGAGACACAACAGACGGCGGGCTGCTTCACCCCATCACCCCCAATTCAGAAGCCCCTCCAGCCCCGGAAAACCTACTGACATCGCAGTCCCGAGAGTTGCAGTCGCCATCACGTCCAAATCCGTGGGACCACTTGTCCAACAGAATGTGGGTCATGACCCCCGCCCAGAGCTCCTTCGGAAGGGCGGGGGGGTCTTGGGGTGGGGGAGTGGGTCCACCCCCCCAATGGGGCGGAGTGTACCAATGCGCTGTACATACCCGAGTCACACCAATTCTGTTGCAGTGGAAATGATGATGGTGCTCCTGGTGGGGCTGAGGTTGTAGAGGTGCCGAAGAAAAAATTTGGCCTCAACGGACTTGTGCCCAAGGCACCAGAGAAAATGTTTTGATTAGCCGAAGGCCCGGAAGAACATTTGGCCCAATCACTTGAGGGGGGCTGGGGTGGGTCTGGGGGTGGGGGGGGGGCAGTGGTGCTGAGTTGTTAAAAGGAGCCCTGCCCCCGCCCCTCCTGCGGTGCATTTCCCGGATCGCGTGGTAGCGGAGACCAAGCGCACACCAGGGCCCGCATTCCAGCGCCGCGGCGACCTACGCCTCGGTTGAGCGGCGGCCCATGCACACGACCTCCGCTCGTGGCCTCTACGCCCGCCCTCCTGCCCCGGCCCTGCAGCCCGGTTTGGGTGGTGGTGGTGGTGGGTGGGCGGGTCTAGGGGGGGTGGATGTGCCCCCCCCCCCCCCGAGTAGTGCTGAGCTTCTGGAGGTGCGGAGGTGCCAAAGGCACCGAAGAAATTTTTTTGGTCGAAACTGACTGGCGCCGAAGGCCCCAGAGAAAAATTTCTGATTGGTCAAAGGACCGGAAAAGAATTTGGCCAAATCGTTGAAAAGGGGGGGGGGGGGGGGGGCAGTGGTGCTGAGTTGTTACAATGAGCCCTGCCAGGGGGGGGGGGGGTTGACACGAGGCCATGGTGTTGGTTTGTCTGCCTTTGGCGGCGCCTATGGGCCTCTCGCCACTGCTCATTCTGACCCTCTGTGGGTCCGAACGTGTTTTGGTTGTGTCAACGGAGCCCCCGGATGACTTGTCCTGTTTGACTACTCCGGGGGTCGGCCGTCCCGGAGACGGGGCTGTTGGTGGTGGTGGTGGGGGGGGTTAGGCTGGCGGTGCAAACACCGCACCGCCACACCCCCTGAGACCTGGCCGCGGCAGTACAGACTCGTCCATGAGCGTCAACTCAAACTGCACCGACTTCGTGGGCCAGACCTGAAAGAACACGCGCCATCGCCCCCACACCGTCCCTCAACAGGCGACGCACGGGGGGCGTTCCAGAGTTCCACTAAGAGGGGGGGGGTGCCCCCGCTATGGGATACGGATGCGTGTGCACGACCGGTACCGTCAGGCACAAAGCAGAAGTGCAAAGCAAAAGTCAAAGAGAAAAGCTCTTCAGTGACATGTCATAGGCGCCTTTCGCGAAAGTGGGGCCAGCCCAGAAGGACATTTCCCCCAGAGCCACGAGGTGCTATACAATGGGGGTTCCAAGCCTTTTTCAAAATTCTATTGCCTTCAGCAGTGCACCCCGAAGAGAGGCCCCCCCCCCCCCCGCAAAAGTAATATCCAATTTCACGGGATAGAGGCCTTAGAATCAAAAAATCCACTGGGGGATCGTTTTATTGCGCAAAATAATGATTTTACGAGGGGTTGGACATCCAATATCATGCCTCGGGGTATGCTACGAATGACCCCCAAAAAAGGGGGGTATACGACGCCCGTGCCTGCGCTTGATCTAACAACCTCTCTTCGAGGTGATTCTATTGCCTCCGGCAAGGCACCTTGCAGAGAGTGCTTGAAGAGTAGAGTCAGTCAATGGCCGCACAAGACGCACAGCAGGCGCAAACGCTAAAAGCTTAGGAAGCATCGGGTACTGGTGGAGAAGTGCTGGCCGAAGGGAGGTGTGCGGTGATGAGACCCGAGGAAGCAGGCGGGTGTGGGGCGGCCCAGGCCCATCTCTGCACCATGGGCACCTCGTCACCGCACTGAGGGCTCAGCGGCAGAGCGTCGCCGATGCACTTGTGGTTTGCTGCTCAGTTGCTGAACCTCGCCGTTTGAGCATTGTGACAGTTTGGCTAATCAGTCAGTCAGGCAGGCAGACAGGCAGGCAGGCGGTCAGTGAGGCAGGCAGGCAGGTAGGCAGGCAGGCGGGCAGAAACACCCGGTTTGGGTTTTGTTTGGTGGCAGCCTACATCTATAAGCGATGGCGAACCGCATCAGGACAGGCAAAGACAGCGGTCGAGTTCGCGGACGGCCACCCGAGCCGTCCGCATCCCGTACCGCATGGCCGACCGCGCGACAGGTTGTCCCTGGGCCGTTTTACAGACCAGGGTTCGAATCCCACCAAGCACAAACTTTTGACACCCCCACCCCACCTCCAGACAAATACGACGGGGGCAACGCACTTGGAGAGAGCACTGGGGGGGCACTCTTGAGCTCCCACAAACTGGTCAGGGCACGAGGATGGAGGTATGCAAGGCCTTGCCCGGTGCTACTGCGGACCATGTTGTACCCCAGGCAGTGGTGGAAGAGTGGTGGCAGTGATGTTGGCATGGGTCCCGGGGGTCGTGCATGCACTCGCATCAAACATCCAATTTCCACGCAGACCCAGCAAATCACAGATCTGTTGCACAATGGGATTAGTGGATGAGTCGGGGAAGGTCGTCGCAATCAATATGTTGTCATGGAACTGGCAGAGGGCTGTGATGCCCGCCGCTGATTCCCAGTACACAAACCCTGACTCCGAAACCTTAGGGGTGCTGAGACTACAAAGCAAATGGCGGTTGGTGTACACTCCCCAGAGGCTGTGTACATGGGCTGCCTGTGGGGAGAAAGAACCCCCCATGGGGATGCAGCCGTGGCGGCTCCATAAAACCCCCCGCCACTCGGATGAAATTATTGCAGTGCATCTCAAATGAGATGGTCTCTGACGGCATGCTATGGGTCATGTACCAGAATTTCTCAGCCTTGGCACGGCCCGCTCTGTCGAGCTGTTTGGAGTCTTTGTGGATTGGCCACTCGATTTTTTCGACATACGGCACTTCTCGCGTTTAGCAAGCCACTCGCTGGCCTTGTACACACACACACACACACGGCGTGAGGTGACCAAGCAACGAACCCACTGTGGATCTACAGCCACACACACACACACACACACACGCACACGTAGAGAGAGAAAGAGAGAGAGAGAGAGAGAGAGAGAGAGAGAGAGAGAGAGAGAGAGAGAGAGAGGGTGGGTGGGGGGGGGGAGAGAGGGAGGGAGAGGGAGAGGGAGGGGGAGAGAGAGAGAGAGAGAGAGAGAGAGAGAGTGTGTGTGTGTGTGGGAGAGAGAGAGAGAGAGAGAGGGAGGGAGGGAGAGAGAGAGAGAGAGGGAGAGAGAGAAAGGGAGCAAATAGCGATGAGAGCACCGTGTTTTTCAGGCCTCGGATGAAGTTTGTACTCGACCCATAATCAAGCAGAAGGCCGTAGACGGTGCTGTGCATCCCGGGGCTTCGCAGTACGGCGCTGATGAGGCTGCGGGTCGTGACGCTTGGACTGAACACAAGCAAGCGGAATCAAATTGACCGCCCCGGCCCACCACCCACCACCTCCTGCAATGTCCGCGCGGCCGTCCCCCCTCTGCTCCGCGTGCGTGCGCTGCTTTCGTTGGAGGACGTGTACCGCCCCCGCCTTCGTCCGAACACGGGGCAGGTTCTGGTTCAGGGGGCAAGAGCACGGAAACACGGGGTCGCCGTAGTTGGAAAACCCCGCGTTACTGCGCGGCATGCACCACAGAACACATGTTGGAGACATAAGCCACCCCTACCCCTTCATGACTACAAAAGGGGTGTCGAACAGCCCAACACGCACCCCAGAACACAAGGGCACATGGAATCACAGCTGCACCAACACTTTGCCACCCGTTGACCCTTTGACAACGCTACAAACCACATTCTCAATTGGATTGGAACCGCAAAAACGATGGTTCCAACAAAAGCCCAACAGGGCAGAAACACGGGGGTGCCGTGTTTGGACAGCCGGTCTTAAGACAAGCGGGGGGGGGGGGGGGGGTGGCACAAGGCCTCGGTATCTGATTGTTTGCCTCTGGCGGCGCCTATTGGCCTCTCGCCACCGCTCATTCTGACCCTCTGTGGGCCCGAACGTGTTTTGGTTGTGTCAACGGAGCCCCCGGATGACTTGTCCTGTTTGACTACTCCGGGGGTCGGCCGTCCCGGAGACGGGGCTGTTGCCCGTGCCGTTGACCAGGGGCATCCACAGGCACACTCCGAGTCCATGCGGGGGGTTGCCGACTCCAGCACTGACTTGTGCGCGCTGGGGGTGTGCATCTGCAGGGGGGGGGGGGCGTACCTGGGTCGCATCATCGCCGTGGTCAAAGGCATACGTGCGGAGGCTGAGGCGGCAACCGCCGTCTGAGAACGCGAGCCCAGCGCCGGGCCGGGCTTGGCAGCACACGGCCCTTGGGGCACCGGTTGCTGGTCTCCGGGCGCCTGCGAGGGCCCCTGCGACAGGGCCTGAGGGTCGGGCTGTTCTGGATCCCGGTCAAAGACGCCCCACGGGTCGACCTTCGGACGTTTCGCGGGGCGGTCGTCGCGCGGGCCTTCGTCATTGCGCGTGCCACTGGCATGGATTGAGGGGGGTAGCAGCCACGTGGCGGGGTCGTAGTCCGCGACCGACAGGTCGGGGTGTTCGTAGAACCGCAAAAGCCGCGACCAATTCGTGTACTGCATGCTCATTGCCGTCCCCCTTGACGAGGCGTGCAGCCCGGACTATGCATTTGCTAAGCCACAAGAGAGCAGTGGTTTTGGCTCTTGTGTTCCGGGGCAACATGAGCTCAAAGGTATGAACGAAGTGTAGCACAGGCAGGCCCACCCCAATGTCGCCACGATTCCCCCCAAGAGGGTGGGGTTTTGGCAAGAAGCCATGGTATTGTGTTCTCGTCTGCAGCTGGCGGCGCCCACTGGCCGATCGCCATTCGCTGCCCTTCCCTTCCCTTTCCTTCGGTGAAGATCCACCACGCCGCTGTTTTGGTCCGCCGTTTCCGTTTCTCCATCGGTGGCGGGTGCAACCCCTCCCCCCCCCCAAGGGGGGGGTCGCACCACACAATGATAGCATTAAAACTGCAGCAGTTCTAGTATGACCTCAAGAAGTCTTCCGCGCCTTCGTTGCCCGGTATTTCCTATGCTTGCAGTACCCCTACCACCCATGGGGGGGGTTTTGCAAGGGGGGAAGGGGGGGGGGGGGGGGCAAGCACCCATTATTGTCCATAATGCTTTTGCACATGGGCGCTGTGCAGGGGGGGGGGTCAAAGGGGGTGGCGGGTTAGGGGCGGCTGCCCAGCATTATGTATTGCTGCTGTGGCCATAGCTACAGACTTCATGCAGGTGATGCCCGTCCAAACAAACCACAAGAGAGCGATCATGTTTCTCCCCCTCCTCTTTTTTATGGGTGATGTGTGCGATCTGTACACAGGAGCACTCCGGAGGGTGTTGCATACCGTTTGTAGGAGGGCGCCGTAGGAGGACGCCGAAGGTCATTCGTGTACAGGAGAGTGCACGTTTCCATGCATTTTGATGAGGGCAATCGGTTTTCCTGTCCATCACAGTGCCACGCTTGGATACTTTGATTCCACCCACTTTACAGGCAGGACTTTACCCCAATACCACAACACTGTAGCCAACGTACGACGGATGAACGCACGGGAGTTCCATATAGACCGATATGGGGTGCTCCACAAGGAGGAGTCGGGCTACTGCCAGCGCAGGGAGCCAGAGATGAGCGATGACAACCCCATAGCCGGCAAACTATGGCACTCGGGACGCTGGCTGCATGTGTGCATGAGCACGGGGACAAGACATACACCAATAAATGTATGTGTCGCTTACGGAATTGCCGGAAACCCGGCCTTGAATGCGGAGCACTAGGAACTCATCATGTGCTATCTTAGTGGGCTTTGAAACGTTGGTTGTTTTCTTCTCATGGACGCAAATTTTGACTCTGATTAATTTTCCAAAATGCCGGTTCATCCAAGTCTCCTTCCCCAACCACTTCACAAAAACATCAGGCTCCACCGCACTCTCGGGATGAGTGGTGCAGCAGCACCAGTTGCCGCCCAACATGCCTTGGTACCCCCCGTGTCAGTGGCCTGCGCCGTGATTCTTCTTTGGAGAGGGGATCCATTGGCCAGGGGGGGCCATGTTTCTTCATTCGAAGGGGGGGTCCATTGGCATGGGGCTATACGCAGGCCACAAAGCGCTCCACACATGCATGTCCTGGTATGCATATGCAGCAATGTGGAGGCAGTTCACCACAAAGGCCGGAGCCACGAAATTGCTATGATACACATGCCTCCGAATATGTGTACATGGAATAAATTTTTGGGGGAGGACTAAATATGGGGGGGGGGGTCTACTCCAAATGCACAACACCACATCAACCTTTACTTAGTGCTCAACCCTCTTCATTCAACTTGGCAAATGTCATTTCTCAGCTGGATAGGTGGCGCTATGGGATATCAGTACTACCTAGTACTACCTGCAACATGCGCTTTCAAAATACAGAAGAGTGGTGTGGCTGGCACACGGAATTTATGCCATTAGATATCCCGAGTGCAACCCCCATGAAACCCCATGCCAATTCACAAAAGATGTTGGCACACCGCTAATTTTGCGGATTCCTGGATTTCTTGAAGCATGATGATGATGATGATATTGATGTTAACCGAAGTTGATTTCACTCTCGAAGGATTGTGAGCTGTTTGTAGTTCCCAACAATCAATCAATCAATCCGCTGGCACTCTTATTGCTAAATTGTTATGCTACCATGATCACTTTCACCAAAGTGTTGAATTTCCAATTTGTCAAACTGTCAAAAGCATGTAGTTCCAAAAACAGGTAGAAACTAGAATGATAGGGAGGACGCCTTTGATGGCCATGCTCCGCATCCTAGGGATGTGGTAGGAAGCCCAAGCCATCCCACTGGGCAATTTCTTCCTCGAGGATGGCATGCGCATTTTTGTCCGGCAGGGGACCTCCTCCTCCAAATGACGCAGCAGACATGCCAGACTCACTCAGTTCAACACTGCTCAACTGTTCTGCACACACAAAGTGGTTTGCCTTGCTGCTCCCGCAGAGCAAACCAGGTCAGCACCGAATGTTGCCTTGAGATAATGTTTCATGGGCTGCCTGGGTTAGCTGTTATAAGCTGCTATGAGCAGTTATAAGCAGTTATAAGCAGTTATAAGCTGTTGTAAGCTGTTGTAAGCTGTTGTAAGCTGTTGTAAGCTGTTATACGCTGGAGTTGTTGACCTGACAAATAAGATCTCGCCATTGAGGAACACCCTCGGCACAAGCCTTAGCACCTTTCAAAAGCCCTGAAACAGCCCCTGATGGGGCCGGACGAGCAATGGAGGGTTAAAAAAAATCGCAAATCCTCATTACAAGGGGCCACCACGGGCACCCCTCCACAAAGCGCACATCAGCATGCAACGCGTTTTTGTAAATCACTGAAGATGCAAAAGAAATGGACTGACCATGTTCCAAGGGGGGCGCGTGTATGTTAAGGGAAATTCCCGCAATGGAGTTTTTAACATGTCGTGTGCTAATGCTTGGGGGTCGATCTCCTTTGTAATGTACGAAGGGCAATGAATGTTTACGTGAGAGGCAAAAATGGCCATGAGGGGTTTCACTTTTAGTTCTGACCAGTATGTGTGTGTGTGGGGGGGGTCGTCTTCCATTGGGGACGTCTGATGTGGGTCTTAGAAAGGGGGGGGGGGGGGTCTGATGTAGTGCATCATGACCGGGGGTGGGGGAGGTGGGTTTATGGTTGGGTAATGGCAGTCCATAAAAGTCTGGTGTCTGATGTTTGATGGCCGACTTGGTTGCTATACACAATCTTGCCAGCACTAGCTGTCCCTTTTTTTGGGGGGAAGGGTTTCGCCGGCGTTCGGATGGGCCTTTGCTCGCAGAGTGCCCCATGCATGTACCAGTACTGTGGGCCACCCTTGTTTACAGACTGGGCCCGAGAGGGCAGGGAGGGGTCATGTATGGACGGGGAGGGGGGGTCATGCATGGAAACCGAGGTGTTGAAACCCCGCCCCTCCTCCCCCCCGGTGATGTTGACGAACCTGCCATGTGGGCGGGGCTGACGGACACAAAAGAACACGTGTCATCCTGCAGCCGGAGGTGACAGAGGGCCCGGGACATGGCCGCCCCGATGCCGGCGATCCGGACGTGGGCGCCACATCAAGCGCAGTGTCAGCGATGGTGCGCACCGCTGTGTACCACGCGGCCGGTCCTTTGGAACGGACGGGGGGAGGGGGGAGGGTGTACCCTTCGTGAACCGGCCGTTTGAATCCGAGATTCACGGTACCGTGAATTTCACCCAATTTTGCTGTGTTTTGCTCGTAACTTGGTGCTATCGTGTGCTTTTGTCGTGCTACCTTCGCCCAAAGTAAGATCCAACAAATAGGTGCAATTTAGAGGTTTAAAGTCCCCGCATGGTTTAACACATTTGGTGAGATTCGCGTGAATGTGAAATTCACGCACCTAAATTCACGCAGAAATTCACGGTAGATTCACAGATTCACAAGAATGTGAAATTCGCACTAATTTCGTACGAATTCGTACGAAATTCGTACGAATTTCGTACGAATTTACCCTCCTTTCCACTCTTTCGCTTTGTTACAGCTCTCAAAGCCCCCGCGTTCTTCTCTTTTAACAATGTCCCAGCAGACCATGTCTCAACTCGCAAGCGTGTCCTCGCGCCCCGACCCCGCAGCCGACACCCTCGCCCACTACCAAGCCCTCCCCGTTGCCCACCATCAATTGGAGGAGGCAACGTACGAGACGGAGGCACTGGGGGTGGATGACATCGTGGGCTGGGCAGCCTCCCTCGACCCCTCCCCCGATGTCATCCACATTGACATGCGCAGCCCCACCCGCAACAGCTACCTCGGGGGGAGGGGATGGGCCACAACCCTGTGGAGGGAACTGCGCCGCCAACTCCCCACCCTCAAATTTCTCCATCTAACCCCTCTCCCCTCCAGTGTTGACCAGCTCCTCAACTCGATGAGGAATAACCCTGTGGGGAAGCCTAAGGACGCCCACGTCCAGGTGTACCCCACCACTAACCTCGTCCACCCCCCCCCCCCCACTGCGATATGGTGTGCCTGCAGGATCTTGCTGCAGGTGCACCAGCAGACCACTCTTTTTTCCCCTTTTATTGGCATCTTGCCAACCCCCGGTGGTGGGATCATTTGGGCATCGCCCCTTTCCATCCCACCATCCCCCCCCAGGTGCACGTCCCCGACGTCACCCACCCCACCTTCTATAGCACAACTTCTTTGCAATGGTACTTTGGTGCCTCATGCGCCCCCCCCTTCATTTCAAGTGAGCCCCCCATCCGCACCGAACCCCTTCCCGACCCCCCTCATGGGGTGACGGGCAGCCCTGACCCCGCCCCCGACAGGGTTGGCCCCTCTCAGCCGCCCCTCAACTTTGTTGATGGGAACGGCTACATTGTGCTTCGGGGGCTTGTGGAGGCACGGGATTGTGAGGTGGGGTGGAACAAGGTGATGAAGGCGTGGGGCAGCGGCGACGAAAAAGTCGTCGCAAAGAATTTTGAGCTCCTTTTCAACGCCGCGCGGAGTGAGGAGCAGGCCAAGGATCCTGCGCTCCCCCGCCGGTGGCAAAGCAAGAGCACCTTGGGGTCGGGGGTGGGGGGGCCTCTCTTCAAGAAGTTCCACCCCCACCTCACCGAAAGTGTCCCTGGGGTTGGGGACCTCCACCCAATGACGCCGGGCAGCGTCATTGTGGCCAGTGTGGGGAGTGGGCCGCAGCTCCCCCACACCGACGTGGCCACCCACCCCGAGGTCCTCCCCCCCCACGACAGGGAGGTGGGGGATTGCCACCTGAGTAGCTTCCTCTGCTTGTCAGAGGACTACCAGGTGGCGGTGCAGGCGGGGACGGCCCTGGGGGAGGCAGGGGAGGCGCGCTGGGACACCGTTGAGCTGCATCGGGGGGACATGCTGCTGATGGTGGCCACCAGCCGCCATCATGGATTGCCTGCCCTCCCCGACTCCAAGGATGGGGGTGGTGGTTGACGTCATTGACGTCGAGGAGGACGAACCGCCCCCACGCGCAAGCGGAAAGGGCGCCCCGAAGGGGACACGCCCCCCCCCCCCCCAAAGCCCCGCGTACGGCCACCCCGGCGGAGCGGGCAGTGCGGGTGGAGCAGGCGGAGCCGGTGGGGGGGCGGGGGCAAAGGGGGGTGGTGCAGGAGTGGGTGGACCAGCAGCGGGCGGGGGCGTGGGAGGCACGCGCCATCAGCGCGGAGGCCGCCAACCGCGACCTCGAGGCCCGTCTGTCCAGGGCCAACGAGGACAGGCGGGACTGCGAGTCGCGGTTGGCGGACGTCACCAAGGAGCGTGACCGGCTGGCCACCAAGGTGAAGACTCTTGAGCGCGACGTGGCGACGTTGCGCAGGGCAAAGCCAGCGGCACAGCCAGCAGAGGCAGTGGAGAGGGCTGAGGGTGCCGAGGCCCCCGCCCCCCCGGGTGACAAGGGGGGGGCCAGTGCTGCCGGTGTCCGGTACCTCCTGGCCGGCGCACAGGCCTGGCATGCCCAGGCCGAGGCATGCGCCGGCCAGGTGTCCGCAGTGTCCACCGGCCTGCGGATGGCCATGTTGGGCAGTGGCCAGCAGGTCGATGTGGACAGCGTGGCCCCCGACGCCCCCAAGGTGACTGCCGCAATGGAGGAAGTGCGCCGGCAATACCCCCCCCACCGCCTCACGTCGGCAGCCATGGACCCCTCCTTTGTGGAGGCGGTGGCGGAGCAGAGCTCCCAGGGCTCCGCTAGCCGGAGCTCTGCTCCCGGGGGGGGGGTGCGTAGGTACCCTCCGGAGCACCTGTCCTTTCTAACCACGACGAATGTTATCCTGCCCCCCCCCCGCCCCCAAGCATGGGCAGTTTGACCGATATGTGGGGTACTCCCCCCCCACTGTGCGAAATTTTCTGCAGCACTGTTTGTACATTAATTGGGGTACGGTGTGCCCCCTGACTTGTTTGCGATTTTTTCTGCGGAACTGTTTGTATTTTATTTGGGGTATGCTATGCCCCCTGACGTGTTACACTGCTGGCTGAGTGACAGCCGGAATGACAGCCACTGGACTGGGTGTGTGATAACCGATGAGCACCATCCTGAGCTTGCTTTGTGAGGGTCAACGAGGGCAGAAGGATGAGGCTTTGGCAGAAATTCTGTGACAGTCATGTGAAATTCGCACGAAATTTGTACGAAATTCACATTTTCAGAATATTCACACATTTCTATTCACGTGAAATTCGCACGAAATTCGTACGAATTTCGTGCGAATTTATGTAAATTTCTTCAAATTGCATGCGAATCACAGTAGAGAGAGTTGTCTGTGGGAGGGGGATGGTAGAAACCTTGCGATGACTGCCTGCCCATTCAACAGGTCTTGTATCTCACACCATGCCACGGCCCAAGGAGCCATTCCATCTGCTAGCGGATCGTACACGACGGCGGCGCCTACAAGAGCTCCAGGAGGTTGTTACCAAGGAGCTTGCAGCACCCTACACCGTCAAGTACCTGCCCGACACGGGGCAAATAGTGCTTACCCCCGAAACAAGAATTGTAGCCACCGTCCAGCCCGAGCCCACCCAGGAGGAGAGGTTGATCATGGCCGTCTGGAGGATCCGGTCATTGCACCTCTCTAGGACGGAGTCCCGGTACCTAGTGGGGAGCATGACGTACGGTGTGGTATGGGACCAGGTGTACGGCATGCTTCGGCAGCTAGCGTTGCCGGAGTCCCGGGCGTTCACTGCCTATACGGGTGACGACACGGCCATCAATGGTGCGGCCTGCTACCTACCTGACCGCATCGGCCACCTATTCAAGTGTCGACCACCCCCACCCTCGGCCATCATGCAGCCCGGGGACCGACGGCTGCATTGGTTGCCTATTGCGGTGGATGGTACATCGAGGCATGAGGCCTCGTACGTCCATTGCACGCTTGGTGGCACCGCCAGCCCCAACCAACTATCTAGTTGGTGGCTACTAGGGGGCAGTGAAAAGTGGGAGACCCTCTACGCGGCCTCCCAGGAAATTGATTTTGATGATGAGTTGCGCAAGGCCGCAACCGTAAGTTTTAAGGATACGGCAGGGAACGATAGGCAGTCCCTTTTTTTTCTAGTGTGCAGATGGTAAAGCACAGGTGCTCATGGCGGGCTGCCAAAACTGGAAGGCAGAATCCCCTGGTGCCACTGTGTGTTGGGTCTGCATGCGTAACCGTGCTTTGTGCCTTGCTACCTTTGGCACAGCAAGTGCAATAGACGGCAACTGGGAACCAGCCGTTGCCATAAATGCTATATATAGGACCATTATGAGTGATAGGCGAGTGCCTGATTATGGCCTCCATGGGGTCCTTCGTGTCCTGTTGTGTGCAGTCAACGGGACACGGGACCTAGTTGTACAATTGACAGGGAAGGCACCGGCCACTGTGGCACGCACCATGCTGCAACCGGTTCTAGATGAGGCACGGCTTGCTGCACGAACTTGCACCCGTGCCTCATTAAATAATGACAAGGCAAACAGCAAGGGGAAGGTGAGGATGGAGTGTGCTGCTGCCATCCATTTCATGCGGAATAGGGGTCGGGAGAAGATAATAGATGCTTGCCTAGAGCAGCCTAGTGTGAGGCAGCATCAAGTAGGGGGAAAAAGTTGGGAGTCGGTGTGCAAAACGTGGTGGGAGAATTTTGCAAGCATGTGTGTATACGCGTGGCGTTCCGCATGGTTCTCCGGGGCCGACTTGGGGCGGCTCCGGAACCATAGCATAGCCATGGGCGCTGCCCACAATGAGCTCCAGTGGGGCAAACTTCTGTGGACGCATCTTTGGATCGACCACATGTATTATTTTGCAAAGAAGTGGAGAATCTTGTCAAAGTTCTCCTGCTTTGCCATGGAGGGAAGTCACCGGAGGCTGAAGCGCATGTTGCGCAACAGCGGGGGCCTAAGCCTCCTCCGGGGGAGACTAGGGGTGCAAGTGGTTGTGGACAACCACACCATTGACGATAGCCTTTGGTTGCATGGGTGGGATGCGACCAAAAGGGCTCAACATGGGCAAGGGCCCATAAGTGTACAAACGTATGCAAGCCGCACAAGAAGACGGCTTCTAACCGACATGCAGCACCTTCAGACTCTACAGCGGCGGTTCCGGTGCCGCAGGAGACGGACATGAGATGACCTTACGAACCCAGACCATTGTTGCCTGTGACCGGGGTGCATGCTGGGGGGCTTACTAGGGGTGTGAGGACAAATCAGGGGGTGCACACGGGTAACATTTGTGTAAAATCACGTGAATTCACGTGAAATTCGTACGAAATTCGTGCGAATTTCGTACGAATTTCACGTGAATTCACGGCTGTGAATCGGCTACAGGCTTGCCGGGTTCCGGCACCTCTCGTTTTGGGCACGGTGCGGACATGATGGATGCTTTTGGGGCGGGACTTTCATTGGATGATGCGTAACAAAGCTAGGGGAGGAATTTTGGCCCCTCAAAGCCCTTGAAATGAACCAAGAATATGGCATTTTCCCCCAAAAACCTCAAAATTTGGGTAAATTCACGTGAAATTCACGCAATTATTCAAACGGCCACTTTACGGCCGTTCACGAAGGGTACAGGGGTACACCTGACCAGTCATGGGGAGGAGGAAGGTCGAGACAGTAAGCCCCCCCTTGCGTGGTTGGAAGTACCACCAGGCATAGTCCTTCAGCAGACGTTGCTTTTTTTGGGGGGGGGGGGTCAAACCATGATAAGCTGCCGGAGCTTGCTCATCAGAAGGCACTCGAGAAATCTCTCGGAATCAAGGATCAGAGCTGTCCAATGCTATGATTGTCCTACAAAGCAATGTGGTCGCGGACATCGCACGTACTGAGGATAAGCTGTATCTGATACCAGGAAATGCAGTGGGAACCGCCACGCCCGAAGGCATCCCAGTGTGCTACCGGAGCCCTTCAGCAGACGTGCCACCAGCGTCCGGCAGATCCGACATGATCACGAGGAGCTGGGTCTTTCTGAGTCCGACACGGGCCGCGGCCTGTTCCTACTGAGCTCCGGGTGCAACAGGAGCAGCTATTACTGAGTGGCGGGTGGTGCGGGGCTGATTCCTAATAAAACCCAGCTCCGTTGCCGGACAGAAGTGACATGTCTGTTCCTCAGCCTTTATGATGCACGCCCCCCTTGCGAGAACAATGGCAAAAGCCCTGAAACTGCCCGACACAACACCTCCTGCTGCTCTGACAGAGGGCGTTGTTTGCATCGTTGAGGTCCAGACCGCCGTGTCTACGGAGGTGCATCAAAGTCACGAAAAAAAGAAGGGACCGCCCAGGTGAGTGCTGGCTGCCCCAAACACTGCCCCTGTAGCCTTCCAATGGGTTGTGTGGGTGTCGCACCCACGGGAGAATGAGGGAGCGCAGGACCGGGACCTCATGGGACCCTGACAACCGTAGGAGGAGCCCCCCCCCCCCCCCTAATTAAAAAACAGACAAATGCAAACCAGAGGTAATGCACTCCACAGTCAGGCATAAGTGCATCTTTATTCTCTATGCCAAACCTGGTTAAACCTCAAGACACACACTGTGTCTGAAACAGAAAACAGAACATCATGTCTGACTACATTAGTCAGACAATCACAGTCAGTAGCTGTCAGTCAGACATCAGCAATCAGTGTCGGATAAAGACACCATGCATTACCGGCATGGCCGAAAAGAGCAACCCGCCGCCCCGGGGGGGGGGAGGGGGGAGTCTGGGACCCAAAAATTTGTGTACCAAAATGGCCCGATCAGATTTTCTAAAAGGTAAATTTCGTTTTTGGTTCACACCTTGGCGAGCTGGCAACGCCATCTTATCAAACCGTACTCGAAAGAGCTCTCGGAATCAGGAATCAGAGCAGTCCAGTGCTACGATTGTCCCACAATGGCAATGTTCCCAATGGCAAATTTCGTTTTTTCCCATGGTCACTTTGGTCAATTTGGTCTGGGGGCGGGGGGGGGGCTCCTCCTCCTTGCGGAAAAGTAAGCACCGGCCTGCCTGCGGTTCACAACTGCCCAGGAATGTTGGGCGTGGCCAGCATGCCGACGCCCCCCCTCCACCCGACCCCTGTCTTCCATCCAACCACCCACCGGCGGCAAACGAGGGGCGCATCCGTTCGGGCGCTGGGGCCGCGGGACTTACTGATTGGGGAGCTGAGCCGGCGTCGCAACGGGAGGGCCCGTCTTGACGGGCGCCAGGGCCTTGCCCACCCGCCCGTCCAAGAAGGCACTGGCCCCCTCTTTGGCGTTTGCCTTCAGTTTGGTGGGGTTCAGGGCCTGTGCGACTCTTCCGGGGGAGATGGAGCGGCTTCGGCTCGTGGGAGGGGACAGTGAGTCCTTCTGTCTCCTCTCCTTCTCCAGCGCCGTCTGGCGAGCGACTGCCTGCCCTTCTTCCCGGAGTAGCTGCTGCACGTCCGGCTTCTGCTCCACCTCCAACTTCGGCTGCGGCTCCGATTTCGGCTGCGGCTGTTCTGGCGGGACCGGCTCGGCCTCCATTGTCTGGATCTTGGGGAGGGGCATGGGGTCCTCACGGATTGGGGAGGGAAGTGACATTGTTTGCAGATAAACCCCTGTGCAACACCACATTGCTCGGCAGTACGGGACACCGCACCGCCCCGCCCCGCCCCGAACCACACCAGGGCAAATTGCACGGCACCACATGGCACCGCACCGCACTGCACCACACTACACTGCACCGCACACCGCACCACACCACACCGCACCCACCACACCACACCCACCACACCGCACCGCACCGCACCACATCACGTCGAGCGTTGCCCCCCCCCCCCCCTTTCCGAAACGAATTCCTCAGTGACCAGTGTGCCGCACCACTGCGCAATCGATTGGGGATCAGAATCAGACATGGAACAGCCTAAACAAACAATGAACCCGCAAAAATTAGATTCGAGAGTATTCGTGATTATTCGTGGTTTTGAAAATGGCCGAATTTCATGGTAATTCGTGAGTATTTGTCATCAGTCATGCCATGAATCCCCGTTCATAGCCCCCCTAAGATAGGCCTTCTACTCACAAAGAGAGGGTACACTATCTTCTTCGGATGATACTACAGAGGAAGCTACCTGGTATTCAGCGGCGCCCTCAACGTGGAGGGCAACCCAGCATGTGCGAACATTGAGAGAAGGATATGCAGGGACAGGTGACCGTGCGTGAGTGTGTCCTTATAGAACCAACGGGTGTGTCGTCACCCAGAAAATGTGTGATGACCCATGTGCTTTGTTTTTTTCCTGGGCATGCGCGCGTCCATGACAGTGTCGCGTGTCCCGGGGCATTGCACGTATTTCAATATCACTTGGTGGGGCAGAGGACAAAATTACGAACTAGTCAACAGGCAAGAGCACAAACTTTAAGGTCCCAGGGGAGGAACTAGTACAAATTTTAAGACCAGTTCCTGGGTGGGATCTTTTCAGATTCATTCCCAGGGCAGTACACAAATAAGATTAGTTCCCGGTTCCGCTCCCCTGCCCTTCCCTTCCCTTTCCCTTTCCCCTCCCCTTTCCCTTCCCCTTTCCCTTCCCTTCCCAGCAACTAACCCGACAAGCAGCTGCGGCGTTTCAAGCAGGTGGCACTTTGGGTAAATGTGCTGTGCCTATTGTTGTCAGCCATACAATTGGCAGTAGATTATATCACTCGAAGCAGACAATCTGGAGCTCTCTGGCCCCCCTCTGGCATTCCCTCTTACTACCGGGTGGTCAATTACTCCCTCTGCATTCTGGTTTTTTTTTGTCCAGACCAAGATGAGCTGGTGTAGCCTGCTCACTATATGGTGCTTGAGAGAATCGGAATCAAGGTTCAGACCTGTCCAGTTTGCCACCAGGTATCTCGCTTTCAAGCCTCATTGATCGTTCATGAAGTACACAGGCACCGTCCTGGGCTTCGTGGTTACTATGGAAAAGTGGCTGAGTGCCGGATCCAACATCACATTGATTGGGGTTGATGTGTTTCCCCCGTCAAGTTGGCCTCCCTTGTACCCCATACCCGGAAAGAAGAAGCATGCCCCCCCCCCCCCCTGTCAATGCCCCGCATTCAGGGTAAGAATCATGGCCTCCCCAAGAGAGACCCCCTTGCTGAGACCCCTGTGGTGAGACCCCCTCGGTGAGACCCCTGTGGAGAGACCCCTTTGGTGAGACACCCCCGGCGATACCCCATGCTCAGACCCCCATGGTGAGACCCCCATGGTGACACCCCTTTGGTGAGACACAGGCTACCGCGTTAGCCGCGGCCGAATTCGCTGCCCAGCCGTAAGGGCTTGGAAACATAAGAAAAATGTAAAATGCGGAAAAATGGGGGGAAATGAGGGGAACTTGGGGGAAATGGGGAAATGGGCATTTTGCGAAAGTAAAAAAAAGTGTGAAATTAATAGGAAACAGAAGGAGAAAATCGGAGAAAAATGGGTCAATTTGGGACGATTAAAATCGGAGGAAAATGGGTCAATTTGGGACAATTTCCCCATTTTTTCCAGTCCCATTTCCCCCATTTTTCCACAACCTCGCCACCTGTCTTCCGGGTTCCTTTGATGAGTTTCGATAGCCGGAGATCCTTGACAGCATGGTGAGACCCCATTTCTTGACCCATATGCTGCTACCCCATGGTACTAGTGTCATTTGCTCCTGTTTGGCATTGTACCATGTGCGTACAACTACTTCAGCAAAGCACAACAGGCACCAACTCCTCAGCCAAAAATCAATTGAACATGGTAGGGTTTGAAATAGGGTGCATGTGTGCGCAGAAATTTGACATGATGGTGGGTCACATGGTAGTACGTTCCAGAAATTCGAAAATTTCAAACATTTTGACCTCTTTGGGTTTTCCCTTTGTGCCTGAACATTTGTGACCCGGTATGTCCTCAGGGTGGCAGATTGAGCAGCCTCGCTGCAAACCTGCTTTGTGCCCCAACATGTCAATGTTGTCCGACGAGACATAATTCGGACAGCGGAAAAGGAAACGAAAGGCAGGGCTCAAGGCGTGGCCAAGATGGATGACAGGGCATAGCAGCAGACATGGTACTACACGTTGGCTTGTGTGAGGTGCTGTGGGTCAATGAACAACAGTGTACTACAAGCCCCAGGGTGTCATGAACCATGTGTAGACCATGGTATTCAGCCTGCTTGGCTGGAGCCCACATTGCATCAGGGATAGTTTTGCTACCCCGCTGTACCTTTGCTACCCCTGAAGCCTCAAATGCATTTGTGGGCAGCTTTTCTTTGTGTTCTTGTTTGTACACGCCTACTATCTTCAATAGCCTTAGGCACAAATATCACATCTGTGACATTAGGGCCCCAGGATATCCGCGGATATCCGTGGCATATGACCCGAGGATATCAGCGCGCATTCTTCACACTCCCCATGAACACCCTTGCACAAGAGACACATGCAGAACACACTGTTGCATCCTCAACCCCTCTTCACAAAGCTCAACCCGATCTCTCACTAGCTTGCTTTATTTTCGCTTCGAACAAAGCCTTGGGGTGAAGAACATATTGGCCAAGACCAACAAGCCACTCGTCTAATGAATCATACATGGCACCCTTCTTCTACCCCAAGTTTTCAAACTCAAGAGCAAGATTGATGGCACCCATCTCAACTTCCACTATTCCTTTTGGTTGGGCACGGATCTCAACATCATCAAAAAGGTCTCCAAATATGGGCATCGCTGCTTGATTGTTTTTCGGTTCTTTTTGAGCCTAGAGGACTTCAATGAACTGTTCAATTTTGGGAGTAGCGGGTGCATGGGATTCCGGCACATTTTGTTGTCTTTGCTATTGACGCCCTTTCTCCATGTTAACCCTTTATTTCTACATGATATGTGTGACATCGCTATGTTGCAGGGTGACATCACCATCAAAAATCGGGTTTTTCGGTTGAAAAATGTTTTTGCTTGCTCATAGCAACAAGCATTTTGCGAACATGCATACTACTAAGTCTTCAGGGAGTTGACCCGCGATATCCGCAGATATCTGTGGTACATGACCCGGATATAATCGCTCCAATATCCCGGGTCACATGCCACGGAATTCTGCAGATATCCTCGGGCCTGCCACGGATAGGGAATGTCTCACACCATAATAGTATGTTGCGCAAGTAACACCGGCCCCCTACCCCCTACCCCCTTCTTCCATGTTACCAAACAATTGGTGTCAACGAAGCAAAACTACCAGCACCGGGTAAGCTGCTCAAAAGATGGTCTTGAGCCCCCCAACTCCCCCATGTTCCTTAAGTAACATATGGTGTCACAACCCAAGTCTCAACTCTTCAAAAATCATTAAAAATTGCCATAACTGAATGAATTCTTCAAAAAAATCGCCCTGGTGAAAACACAAAGGTAGTTTGAAGGTAGTCAGCGGTGTGCGCTTGTCAGTTCTAATCTAGGTGAAAAAAGGGTAGCCATCTTAATAATGGCAATGCATTGGGCTAGAACATGACAAAAGACGAAAAGAAAACCAGTGAATGGACCGATTGTGTCTATAGACAGCGTTTGTCCCAAGTACACGCATTCCGCCAATTGTAGACACTGTCAGCATGCTGTACTCATTGAGGTAGCAGTAGTGGCACGAGGTCGTCAGTGAGGGAAGCAAAGTGACAAATCAACACTATGGCTTTTGTCGCCCTGCTGAAAATAACATTGTCGTTTTCAACACACACGAAAGCTAGCCCAATGCACCGGGCCGCCATGTGCCATGTGCATGCAACAACCATGAAGCGAAAAACATTCTTCCTTGGCAATATTTGGTGTATGGTTCTCAACCCAATCCGATCCCAATGAAACTCTTTAGGCGGCAACGGACACAAGGCACAACATAAAGATTGTGCCACGAAGGCCCCCTTCCCCAGAACACAGTCTTTTTAATGTATTCAAATATGCTATGATGCGTACTCCTCAGCGGGCAACGTTGAGGATGATTCTTGCACGTACGCACAGGCAAAGCTCAACAGTGGATCAATTTCATTCCATAAAGCTAAGCGTGACGGGAACATGGTCCAATGGGTTTTCTTCGTGGTTCATAAAGAAGCACATGTGTATGCATGCATGTTCTTTGGTCGCACATAGCTGTTGCTCTTTCGCTTTGCGTGTGTAGTTCCTCAATAAGCTCAAACGCTCAAGAATCGTTCATTCATTTATATCATGGCATTCGCAAGGGCAGGGTGTCTGGGGTTCTCCCCGCCCTGGCTGCATTAAATAGGCGCAGGAGCAGTCCAGTGTGTGACTGGTACTGTGTATTCCTGGTGTGGTGAAGCAGATGCAATTTCAGCTTGTTTTCCCACCAGGCCCGCGGGTATCCCTTCGCCATCAGCTCTGTGTGTACTGTGGTGGCATTCTGTATGAACAGGTCCCCTGTGGTGGAGTACTGTACACATTTTTTGGCGAGTGCAGGTACAAGGGATTGTAGTGTAGCTCTGGCGTTTGGTGAGTGTGCATCTGGGTACCGTATGAGTTGCTGGCCGGGGCTGAGGGTGTGTTGGTCTTGCAGTTTGTTCTTCATGGATATATCAATGTGACCTGACAGTGGGTGGGCATGCAGGACTGCTTCGAGGGTGGGTAAGTGGTTCCCCACCCCTTCTTCCTGTAATTTCCGGGTGTACAGCGTTTCAAAGAAGGACTGTATGGCACTTAGGTGCTGCAGGGCAAAGCCCTGGCCCACCAGGTTGTCACGGAATCTGAATGGCCTGGTGGGTACCATATACACAGGGAAATGTTTGCTGATCAGGGTTTTCTGCGCATCCCATGGTTTCGAGTAGAATTTGTGTTCCTGCACCATGGTGAATATGCTGGATAGCTGTGCTGAACATGTGCCCCCGATTGCCACACCACGGATCTGCTCTAGGACAGTGTTGCCCACACAGAAAAGGGCATTGTGGTGGAGTTCATACTCCAGGAATTCACGCAGCGCCGAGTATGGTACATTCAGAAATTGGTCCCTGGAGCCTGTCCCTAGTCTGTCCAGTTTTTTTGTGTTCTTTATGCAGGGCATACCACAGGCCTTCCTCCTTTTTCACCCTCTTTCCCAATTTTTCAATGAGGAGTTTGTGTAGCTGGTCGACGGCTTTCAGTGTTGCTGACCTGTTGAGTGAGGGGAAGAAGTCCTTGATATCCAGTTCCCACATAGTGTACAATGGGTCGGCATCTTGTGTGTGTTGTGTGTGTGCCGTGTGTTGTGCATGTGCCTGTGTTTCCCATGGCTTGTGTGGCGTGGCCTGCTGCAGGCGGGTGTTAGCGCGCTTCGCCCATTGTACAACGCCATCGAGGCGTGTCATTTCGAGTGTTTGGAGTGTGCGCGCACCTTGTTCGACCATGAGTGTGAGCGCTCTACCCATTAGGCGTGAATACGATTTTAGCGGGTGCTTAGCGTAGCTGAAGATGACGCGTTGCTTCCACTCGCTGCCTGTCTTGTCGGTCATTTTGTTCTTGGGGATGATATACGCATGTGGGCACGTTTTTCCTCCTCCTCGTTGCCATTGGTCATCCAGACCGAATCTGCGCGCTGCTCTCCACATTCTCGTGGTGCACACTTCTCTCGCTTCTTCGGTGGTCGGCAGAGTCGTGATTTTTCGGAACTGATTTTTGTCCTGGAAGGTGTTCAGTAGCTTCTGGCAGTACAGCTTGCGGCAGATGGTTGCAATTTTTCCCGCATTTTTGTCCACGGCGGTGAACATAAGGCCTCTGCGGTGGGCGTCAGTGGTGAACTCCTGCAGTAGGCCTGCGTGGAGGTGTGGTGGTACCTGTTGTTTCGCTCGGCGCCACATATCGGAGAGGTCCTCCATGAAGGTGATGTAGGCTCCCTCGCGGACTTGCTCTCGTTGTGGGCCGCTAACTCGTCCCAGTTGCTTGATGGTGTTGGACATCGCCTCATACATCGTCTCCCACGTTGGGATCGTACAGTTCTTGGCGTTCTGGTTGAGGATCGTTGCCTTGTTCTCGTGTATGAGGGTTTGTTGGGCCGGGTCCCGTACGAAGATGCAGTTGTCGATTTTGGTGACCCCTGTGCGTTCGTGGCATTGGCACGGCTGGGCGGCGTAGTACTGGATCTCGTCCCATGTCCATTTTGTTGCCCGGCTGCTGAGGATTTCCGTCACCGTGGGTCCTCGTTTGCCGACGAAGCGTGTCACTGACTCAATGTACTCCACTGTGCTTTGCGGTAGTCCACTTCGGCCCAGTACCACTCGGTAGGCGTGCTTCAGCTTCCGCAGGGATGTCTCGTTGCCCACAGGGTATGGGACCGTGATGGTGGAGGGTACTCGCACTTTGCAGCGCTGCCATAGTTTGTGTCGGACCTTGTGGAGGAGCATTGCGTGTTTGTCTGGGTCAATGTGGCGTTTGGAGTCCAGGAGTAGTTGCAGTAGGAGGCGGGAGCTGGTGTGTGTGCGCTGGCGGCGTATTTCGTCGTAGGCCAATCTGCGGATGCAGGCTGTGGAGGTCCATCCTCGCTCTCGTAGAGGTCCCTTCAGTGTGGCCCATCGGCTGCCTCGGTACTTCTGTGGGATGCAGCGTTCTAGGGCGTGGTGCGGAACCCCCCCAATTTTGGGTGTTGTTAATATGGTTGGAACCCGGAATTTCACATGTTACAAGGGTGCACTATGATGCAACAATGTGCCTTCCATGTATTGTTTGCTCGATATTGCCCGTTTTGCACTTTTTGCGATTTGATCTTTGTGTGCTCTAACTAGTTATCGCGGGGTTAGAACGGGGTTAGAGCACTAGTTATCGCGGGGGTTATCGCGCGATAACCTAGTTATCGCGGGGGTTATCGCGGGGGTTATCGCGCGATAACTAGTTATCGCGTGGGTTATCGCGCTTCATTTTATGTTTCCCCTTTTCGCTTTAGCTCTCAAAGCCTTCGTATTCTTTGATAATGGCCCTTGCTGCTGCCCACGCTTGGTGCGAGCACCATCAAAAGCTCCTTGGGGTCCGTCGCCTTGGCGGTCCTGAGGGGTTTACGATGGGTGATGCCAATGTGAGGCGCCCTGTGGCGACCCGCTTTGAACATGGTGTGGACTTTGGACTCCTTGTCCATAAGTCCCCCTTCATGGCGGACGACCGAGACCCCCTGGTTCTCAGCAACTACATCTTCGAGTTGCTAGAGGTAAATCCAGGGGTTGCTGGATTTTTGATCCAGCTTCATCCGGACGATGTGGACGCGGTGGTGGAGTCCGTCACCGCCCATGCCGAGAAGGGTGCGGGGACGAAGACGACCCTCTATGTGGGTCAGGAGGAGGAGGAAGTGGAGGAAGTGGAGGAGGAGGAGGAGGATGCGGGGGGGGTGGGGGCTGGGGGGAGGAAGGAGAAGCCCCACAACCCCCTCATGATTAGTGTCCAGAAGGTAAGGATCCGACCTGGTAAGGGGAAGGGGCAGTCGGATGGTTGGTTCCCCCAACCCCTCACCCACAACACCCGCCGGGTCTGCACTGACGACCCCGAAAACAAGCTCCCCATGCACTCCCTTTGCCCCACAAGGGAGTGGGAGCGTGAGTGGTATGGGGTCACCACTCCCAACATTGTTTCGGGGCAGGGGGTGATTCTTTTTCCATTTGGGGCAACACCCCCCCTTATTGGGGAGGCGGAGGAGGTGGTTGCCGCCGAGCCCTTGGGGGCCTTTAATAGGGACCCCAATGACCTTGTGCTCACGGTGGGGGGGAAGCTGGTGGTCAACCACCTCCTGGAGCACGATTTTTTGAGTGCTGTGCAGCTCCAAAGTCTTTTGGATGATTTGGATAGGGTGCCTCTCTCAGAGAAGGCACCCATTTTCAATGAGAACCCCCCCATTGTCGGCAGGCCCCAAGATTCTGGGACCCGCCGTACATTGTACGGCAACTATGGGGGTGCCAACCACCACAGGCACAACCCCCACAAGCTCCATGATCTGCCAGTCCTCAAAAGGGTGGCAGATCGTGTGCTTGAGACGGCGAAGAAGACTGTGGTGGGGGGGGTTGGATGGAGCTGCACCATCCTTGACATGGCCGAAATTTCGAGCTATGACCACACCCCCCAGCACCTCCATCGCGACGCCCCCCCCTACACCATTCCTGAAGGCACATTGATTGTCAATTGCCTTATTATGCTAACCCATAATCATGAGGAGGAGGATGGGTCACATTTTCTTTTTGTGCCCTCCAGCAGTTCGGGGTTCCCTGACCCTTGGGTGGAGAGGGCTGTGCCATTCAAGAGGGGCACTGCCTTTTTTTTTAATGCCCTTGATGTCCACAGGGGGTCGGGGATTCCCAAGGCCTCCCCCACGGGGGTGTCCCACCCCCGCCTCATGGCATTTTTTGCCATTGAGCTTACCGTGGGGGGGAATCTTCGATTCCCCAACCTGCACGTGACCCAGTCCATTAAGAGGCCCCAGCTGGGGGCACCTGGTGGCCGGGTGGCAAGGACAGTCCAGTGTGATGGGGCGGTTAGGTGTAGGGGGAAGGTGGTAGCCAATTGCTACGGATGCAATCGGCTGATTTTGTGCACCGCCCACAAAGATGGCCTTTGTGTGCCATGCCAGGAGGGGGAGGAGGTGGAGGGGGGGGAGGAGGAGGAGGTGGTGGTGGACCCCAATGGGGTCAGCATTGAGCAATCTGCTCAGTGCTTGCTCCCGGTGGGAACAACCACAGGGCATTTTTTGTTGTCGGGGTGGGGGGTTGGGAGGGAGGTGATTGCCCCCCTCACTAATGAGGAGGCGGGGGCGGTCGCAGGCCACCCCGATCAGTGCCCCTTGGCCAAGGTGTGCCATGGGGAGGCACTGCCCTGGCCCACCCTGCAAGGGCATGTTGGGATGAAGGTGCCGGCGGGCACCATTTTGGTGGTGAGGAGGGGGTTGTATGGGGGAGTGGCAAGGGTGGCCCCTGAGGCGGAGGGGGTGGCCCAGGTGGTGGAGTGGCGGCAGGTGGGGGAGTATGCGGCCGTCACGGACTTCGTGTGGCTGCGGAGGCTGGGCCTGGTGCTGGACGACGCCAAGAAGGAGGGCCAAGGCATGTGTCCATGTCACCAGGTGTGAAAACCTCCCACAACACCCTGCTCTAACCCCTGCTCTAACTAGTTATCGCGCTAGGTTATCGCGTTCTAACTAGGTGCTCTAACTAGTTATCGCGCTAGGTTATCGCGTTCTAACTAGTTATCGCGGGGTTATCGCGGGGGGTTATCGCGGGGGTTATCGCGCGATAACCTAGTTATCGCGGGGGTTATCGCGCGGGTTATCGCGTGTTTTTTTTTTTGTTTCTTTTGTTTTTTTCAGGCCACCATCTTGCAGCTGCCCCGCATCTTCGTCAAGGACGACGCCCAGGCAGCCGACGCAGCGGGCGGAGCGGCAGCAGCAGCGGGGGCACGGCCCGCCAAGCCGGTGGCGGCCCGGTTGGAGCTGGAGGGGGAGAAGAGGCTGCCGGAGGGGGCGTCGTGGCGGTTTGGGGAGCCTGGGGATGAGGCCTGCAGGATGGGGGGGACGGGATGGTACCGGCAGGTCACCATCACAGAGAAGGAGGGGGGGGTGGAGAGGAAGACTAACCTCACCCTCCCCTCCTATGTGTGGGTTGGGGGGGAAACGGCCAAGTGGCCGCAAGCCGCAGAGGGGGAAACGGTTGCGGCTTTTTTGTGTTTGTTTGGGATGAGCGACCCCCCCCAAAGGAAATCTTATTTCCTTTTGAGGGTGTGTTTTTTGTGGGAGGGGGAGTATACGGGGAGGGAAGTGTGGCAGAAGCTGCACAGGGGGGGGGACATCCACCAGGTTGGTGGGTATGACCCCCCCCCTTCTGTGGGGGACGCCACTGCCGATTGGGTTCGGCAGTATGCACCCAAGGGGGGAAGGCCGGGAAAAGGCCAGACGAAGCGGGGACCAGACGTGGTGGTGGTTGAGCCGGATGCCCCCCCCCCCCTTAGGGGTAAGGGCCAAACCCCCGCCCCCAAGCCCTCCCCCAAGCCATCGAAGGTGGCAAAGGTGGCGGCAGCCCAGCCCCCCCATGAGGCCCTGGACGTGGAGGCCTTGGGGGCCAGTGTGGCCACCCACGTGACGGACGCTTGCCAGGTTTTGGTGGAGCAGGCGGCCGCCACGGGGGTCGAGGCCGCACTGGCCAAGGGTCGGTCGGCCGACCACAGGTCGGCCTTGGCAAAGGCCGAAAAGGCCCAGGGCAACACCCAGCGTGCCCTGGACCAGGCCCTCAACCTGGCCGCCAAGAGGGGGGAGGAGGTGGAGGCGATGAGGGAGGCCCTGAGGGAGGCCCAGGAGGGGAGGCGGAAGGCGGAGGTGGAGGTGGCCCAGCTTAGGGTGGAGGTGGAGGGGCAGCGGAGGAGGGGGGATGACCTTGGGCAGCGCTTGGGGGTGGCTGAGGCGCAGGTGCGCAGCCTCACCTCCACCCTCTGTGCCTCCTTCGGGGCGCAGCAGGCCCAGCAGGGGCTGGCGCCGCAAGGGTTGCAGAGTCAGGGTAGCGGGAGTAGGAGTGGGAGCCAATGACTAGTGGATTTGCTCAGGGGGTTGCCCAAGGGCATTTTTCGTGGGGAGGAGCGATATGGGGCCCAAGTGGACATGTGCCACTTTGGCCTCGTGGGAAGTGGAAACCCCAACCCCTCTAATTTTAGGGCGACCCACATGGCCGCTGCTACCCTCAGGCCTGCCCTCACCCCCTTGGTAGCAGACCTCAATGGGTATTGCACCTCCAATGCTCCACCATGGTTCACATGGTGTAGCATCCAAATTGTTCGCCCCCAAGGGACGGACACCATGGGCCTCCACTCCCATTTGCGGGATGGGGCGCCCATGGCGCTTATTGTGTGTGTGGGGTCTTTCACGGGGGGTGAGTTTTGGGTGGAGAGTGGTGGCCTGCTGAATCCCTCCTTGAGGGAAAAAAAGCGGCACACCCGTGTGTGCAAGGGTAGGGCGGTGGAGGGTTGGGCATGCACCGCCACCCCCCAAGCCCCGGTGTTGTTCAACACCAGGGCACTACACGCTCCATTGCCATGGGAGGGCGAGCGATGGAGCGTGATTTTTTATAGTGCGGGGGGGGTTCTGCACTGCACGCCTGTGTGGCGGCAGCAGCTGCTGTCCATGGGTTTTAGGGTCCTCTAACCCCTCCAGCTGATTCGATTATTGTTCACTATTTCTATTACTGTCTAGCCCGGAACATGTCCATTTGACTGATTTGAGAGGCACCCTATCCAAATCATCCAAAAGACTGTGTGACTGATTTGAATTTGTGATTGTGGCGCCATGTACCCCGTGCCTGCACATTGTTGACATCTCCAAGGTTTCCTGGGTGCAAAATCAACGTTTGTGAAGGTTTTAGGGTGCCCAACGCTTGCTCTAACACCACCAGTTAGTGCGCACTAACCCCTGCTCTAACTAGTTATCGCGGGGGTTATCGCGCTCTAACTGGGTGCTCTAACTAGTTATCGCGGGGGGTTATCGCGCTCTAACTAGTTATCGCGGGGGGTTATCGCGGGGGTTATCGCGCGATAACCTAGTTATCGCGGGGGTTATCGCGTGGGTTATCGCGTGTGTTTTTTGGGCCCTTGCTTCAAAACCCTCCCTCATTTCGCGCCCAGGTCCTCTTATTCTTCATGGACAATGCTGTCAATGAGGCCCTGCGGGCTCTCAACACAGCCAACCTGCGGCGGTACACCGATCTGCAGTGCCCCAAGGCCCGGCGGCGGCGTTTGAAGGCGGTTCAGCGGCTGGTGCGAGTTCTATTGGGTGACCCAGACGTCGTGTGTGGCACCAACACCAAAGGCGAAGTTTGTTTAAGTGGTGGGGCGTGCACTGCCCTGTCTGGCCCACTTGGCGGCCATCTTGCATTAACAGCTCAGGAGCATGAGGCCCTGAGCATGCTACGCATGGCATGCAGCATGCATCTCTCCCAACGGGCCCTTTTGCGAATGCCCCGCCGTTGCACACAACGGGACCTAAGGACCGTTCGGCAACGGATCATGCCCTACTTTCCCCAAACCACCATTGTAAAGTCTACCACAGGCCGCAATAGGGCAGCTGCCCATGTGCCTTTGCAATCAATTGTGCAAAATGCAATATCTATGGCCCGAGTTATTGGGAAACCCCCCCCTAGTGGCGTTGCCATTATTGTTATTTCAGTTGATGCGACTTCCTTGTGGAAGGCATCCTCCACCCGTGCGGATGTATGGGTTAATGTATGGGGGGGGGCAAAATATGCTTCGAAGGTGAAGCTATGGGCCTCATGGTTTTGCATGGATGGCGGGGATGAACAGGCTTTTTTGAGAAGCCTTGACATCTCCGCCAACCTCAACCAAGAGGTGAGGGATGTGGAAGAGGACGTTGTCCTCTTTCAAAACCAATTTTTGACTTGCACTGTCATTTTGACAGGGGATGGGAAGGGGATGCAAGCAATGGGGGGGGCTGGGTCTAAGTGTTGGTTGTGCAAAGACCCCAATGGGATTGTTGAGCAAATGGGGGTGGAGTCCACCTCAAGATGGGGGTCATTCTTGAGAAGTGTGACCCCTGATAGGCGGCCGGGGGACTACCAACATGCAGCATGCCGCATCCTAAACGGCATTGCAAAGCGCATTGAGACCACCCTCCAGGCCCTCCCCCCTAGTACCCCTGGTAAGGCCCAAGCTCTTGCAGCTTTGCAGGCCTTCAAACAAGCCCTCAAGGATGAGACCGCAGGCATCCCTCTTAGGGAACGCCTCCCTTCGGCCTCGAGGGCCACAGAAAAAGATTTCGATCTAACCAGCACCAAAGTTTTCCTAACCTCCCCCCCCTTCCAAAGGCAATTTGTGGAATGCCTCAAAGAGCATGTCCCCACAGTGAGGACCCCTGGGGGACCTATGTTATGGGTTGTTGTGCATGTCATGGTGAAATGCATTGAGGGTTTGTATGAGCTTTGGAGGGTGAGGGAGTTGTACACTCTAACCCAAGTGGAACGCCACCGTGCGTTGACCACAAAATTTTCAAAAGCGTGGGGAGACTCAGGTTGGTCCCCCACCAGGTGGATCCATTGGTGCTTGGCACATTCCACCTTTTTTGCCGAGAAATGGAGGAACATTTTTCAGTTTTCCTCCATCCCAACGGAGTATCGGCATGGGCCTTACAAGAGGAGGCTCAAAAATTGTTTTAAGGGTTGGTCTTTGGTGAGGCCAAGTATGTCCCTCCGCCACATGCACCATTGCATGTCCATGAACGCCCTGGAGCAAGGGCTTTTGGGACTGGAGGCAGCCAAGGCCTCAGACATTGATGACTTTGTATGAAAAACAACCACAGATGCTTTGTGCCAAGTGTTTTGTGTTGTTTGTCCTAGGGAGGGAGGGAGGAGGGGTGCGCGATAACTACCCGCGATAACTGCGCGATAACTGAGTTATCGCGCGATAACTAGCGCGATAACTAGTTAGAGCAAGGTGCTCTAACTGCGTTCTAACTCTGTTCTAACTGTGCTCTAACTCTTTGACCCCCCCCCCAAAAACCACCCCCATGATGCGGGTTATGTGGGGAAAGAAAGGGGATGGGGGGTTTTTGAGGGTGCTGAATCCATTTTTTTAGGTGGTTTGCCCCAAAATTGAGGGTAGGTGGGTGTTCCAGAAATTGCGTTCTAACTAGGGGTTCCGCACCACGCCCTAGAACGCTGCATCCCATGTTCCCTGTTGAACACTTTGCCTAGGCGCCTCATCCACCTTTGCTCCGCTGCTCGCACCGTGTGGGAGTAGCACACCTCCAGGGGTACCATGACCCAGTCATGGCGTCCCAGGTTCTCCATCGTTCGGTAGAACATCTCTTTCTCCACATGTGTTGGTGTCTCCTTCCCAGCTGCGTAGTGTTCCCAGGCACGGTCCACCATTGGGCGCGGTCCGTTCTTTCCGACCATGCCGACATAGACGCGGCCCATTGATTTGTGTACCATGGCGTATACGTAGAACCCAGGCTTGTCCAGTGGGGCGTATAGTGCTTTGCTCAGGCCTGCAATTTTCGTGATATGACGACAAGGGCTGTATTTCAGAATATCAATCGTGTTGTTGAGGTTGCCGGATAACTTGCTGTGGCCGTGGGCTTGTCCTGAGTCCAGGATGATTTTCCGTTCCTTGGCCAGCTCGTCCCATAGGCGGTCGTACTCATGCGTTACTCGTGATCGGGGCAGGAAGTTTGTCGGTGGGAGGTACCAGCGGCCCTGTCGGGTGTGGAACTTTCCCCTCAGCGCGGCTGTGTACGCGTGCACGTCCAGGGTGTTGTACCTGTCCGCGGCTGGTTGTTGTATGGGTGGGAAGTACCACCAGGTGATGGTGGTTTTTTGGGTGGCGTTGCGTCGGCGGTCTCGGCCTCGTGTACGCGTGAGTCGGCGCAGCCATCGTGTTTGTAGGAGGACGGATTCTTGTACGGTACATACTTGGAAACCCCGGCCCTTGGATGATACGGATTTGAGCTGTGTGTTCCAGTGGGATTCTGACTCCCGCACCCCAATGATGTACCCCAGATGTGGATGCTGCCGGCGGTGCTGCTTCCATGTCTCGGGATCCATATTTGGTTGTACTATCCATAGCTCATGTGGTGGTCGGCGTGTATCGTTGGCGGATGGTGGTGATGCTTGTTGCGTTGCCCCCAGTGCTGTCGTCTCGACGGCAAGGGTGCCTGCGTGTGGTACCATGCAGTGTTCAATTGCCAGGCTGCCATGCAGTTTCTGCACATCAAATAAACCAGCCCACATTTCCAGCCATTGGCTTGGCACCGTCCAGGCGTGTGGGTTCTCCATGCAGTAGTCGTGGAGTTGTTGCTCGTAGACTCGGAGGATTTCCGCAAATTCCTGGACCGTTTGCTCTGCGACTTCTGCCCATCGTTGGTACGCATGTGCTTGTGCGTAGTGTGTCCATAGGCGGGTTGTACTCGCAGATTGCAGTATGCGGCGCTTGAAGGAGTGAATGAACTGGTCATCATCTGTGGAGGGGTGCATGGGTTGGTAGATGTCGAATTTTGTTACCGTTGTGAGCCAGTGCGCACTCCGGTATTCCGCCGCTTCAGTCATGACCTCAATCATGCGTGCTGCCCGGTCCGCTTTTGCCATACCACACTGTAGTTGGCGTAGCAGTACCTCCGTGGTTGGTTGCTCTTGGGGTGCGTCCCTTGGGGGTGGTGGTTGTTTGTGGATCCATGGCTTGGCCCACGGCATTTTGGCTGTGTGTGTGTGTGTCTGGTTTGTCCTCGCTGGTGCCGGGGCTGGTGCTTCGTCCGAGGAGTATTCATCGGGTATGGTGTCTTGGGATGGGTTTCGGGGGAGTGCGGAGTCGGGTAGGCCTCGTTGGCGTTTGGATCGTGCTTGATGGCGGCGTGCTCGTGCTGCAGCTTGGGCTGCACGCATTTCCTGATAGATGCGGTGTTTCGCCGCTGGGGCGGCCTTAACCTTGTTTTTGGCGCGGCGCGACCATCGTCGTGGCTTGGTGTGTTTCGGGGCGGTGTGTTCGTGGGCGCTGGGTGTGTGTGGGGCGGATGGGTTTGGCAGTGTCATTGCTGCCCGGCGCTTGTGGCCGGCGGGTCGGGCTTGTTCCGTTTCGGCCCAATGGCCTCGTGTGCTTGATCCTTGGTTTCATAGAGGTCACTCTCCGGAACCCAGCGGATGACTTTGTTGTCCGTGTCTTCGGTACAAAGCACCGCTACTCCGCTGACGTCTTTTCTCGATGACAGGTCCACTCGTACAAGGCGTGCTTCCAGCTTTCGGGTGGCTCCTCGAATATTTGCCCATTTCGTTTGCACTTCGGCACCTGTATCTCCCCGCAATGTCTTCTCCGCTTCCGACGCAGTACGCTTCTCGAGCACCTGTGTCCTCATATGTGTGTCTCCTTCGTCCGGTGTGGGTTCTTGGTCGGTAGAATTTTCCGCGGTGTCCTGGAGTAGGGCGGCTTCGGATTCATCCAACGTGACTTCGGGTGGAGCTTCGGGCACTTCAAGGCGTTGTTGTTTGAGGAGTTGTTCGAAGCATTTGGCGTTGAATGCTTGGTGTGCATTATATTGCAATTTGAATGTCCCCACGCTCTTTTGGATGGATTTTGTCGTTGACTCCAAGTTTGTGACACGGCCTGACAATGTATCAACTTGTCGTTGTATCTCTTTTGATGCACGTGTGGTTGGCGTTGGCACTGGTGCTGGTGGTCCCATTGTTGGATTCTTGGTGCGTTCATGCGTGGCGGTGGCAGTGGTTTTCTTGGGAGCGGGCTCCGCCTTCTCTTTTTCCTTCGCCTTGCTCTTCTCGTCCTCCGTTGATCGCTCCTTGTCCTTCGTGCGCTCTCCCGACTTCGGAGTGTCAACGTCCACGTGTGTGACGTCGGATGTTCTTTTTATCGTCATCGTATCACCGTCGGCATCAATGAGTCCTTCTCCATTCCACACGGCCGTTTTTGCGTCTTCACCATTGTGGTAAATGAGTAGGAGTTTTGGTCCCTGTACTTCGATATCCGGTTCCGTATCGGTGTTGAGTTGATCCACCACGTACTCAATGCGTGCCGGTGTCCATTTGTATCGCTCATGTGCTTGCACAAGAATGTGGTGGCGCTCCGGTGCTTCTTCATCGCCTCCATCGTTGGAATCTCGTCTATATTGCGTCGTAGCACGTTCGGATTTTGGTGGTAGGAGCATGATGTCCTCGAAGATGAGGCCTTCGTCTCTCGCCTTTCTCCATCGTGAGAGATTGGTTAGCACTCTTTGGAGATTTCTTTTTCTTCCGGTGATTTTGGTACAATCCCATGACCTGTGCCCGTGCTGCCCACAGTTAAAGCAGATCTCGTCTCTCACTATGTTGCCTTGTTCATCCACGTCCTCGCAGTCATGTCTCTCGGGGCAGTCCCAGGCCGTATGACCTTTGCCGCAAATGATGCACTCGAGTTTTCTTTCACCATCGTCCCATCGCTTGCGGTTGCCTTTTCCTTTTCCACCCCGTTTCGGATCGGCGGTATTTGTTTTGCGTTTGTTCTTGGGGCAATTGATCGTCGTGTGTGTGCTCATCGTGTTGCAACTCCGGCAGTAATGTTTGGGCGGCATCTCTCTCGTTGGCTGGCTTGGTGACGGGCGGTACGTAGTACGGAATCTTCGTAGTACGTGTAGTTTTACGATGTCCCTTTCGCGGCTCGGGGACAAAGACGGTAGTAGAGGATGATTCTTGCACGTACGCACAGGCAAAGCTCAACAGTGGATCAATTTCATTCCATAAAGCTAAGCGTGACGGGAACATGGTCCAATGGGTTTTCTTCGTGGTTCATAAAGAAGCACATGTGTATGCATGCATGTTCTTTGGTCGCACATAGCTGTTGCTCTTTCGCTTTGCGTGTGTAGTTCCTCAATAAGCTCAAACGCTCAAGAATCGTTCATTCATTTATATCATGGCATTCGCAAGGGTTAGGCAACCATACACAAAGCAGGAGATTGGCTTGCACCCATAACACAACTCTGTGGATGAGTGAGAAGACACTAAGCGTACGAAACAGTTCGTGAAGAAACCACCTCAACGCCCCCGCGCTGGGCCTGGGGGCTATGCTATGTATCATTCTCGGTTTTCGTAGCATCAATCATTGCAAAACTGAATAGTGCATCAGCGATGCACATGCATGTGGGGTGCACAAGGTCACCAGCTTCGTATGTTGTGACACAAAGCCCGGCTCAATTCGGAGCCCATGTATGCGGCCCATGTGGGAAGTGGGTGTCGCTTCCCGAGGGTGATCATTACACGTAATGCATGCTTTTTCCACCAACAAGTGGGGTATCCCTTCCGATGGAACTCCCTGAGAACTTGTGACAGGTTGGCGTTGGCTTCAAAAATGGAGGTAGCACAGTAACATGAATCCAGGACGAGCAGGGGGGTCAGCGACTCTAACACTTTGGGTGCGTTGGGTGAATGGACATCATCGGGGTACACGCACTACACGTTTGTGCACCGGCTCTGTTGTGGAGAGTATGTTTTTCATGGCCACTGGTTTACCCTTGGCATGTCTCACAATCCAAATTTATAACATGCCGACGGTGTCCACATCTCTAATTTTTTTCCGCACTCAAGATGAGACTCACCAGCAGGCACAAAGCTCGTAGCAAACGACGTTAGCAGATTTATTGTAGGGTAGAAGGCCTTCAGGCCCCGTCCCAAATTTTGCCACTTCGGGTCCGACAGTGTCTGCGAATAGCAGGACTGCCCAATCAATACTGCAACGCGCATGCGACACATCACTTCCTTGAACCGGAAGGCCATCCGTTTCCCAAGTCTTCTTTGAAGGAAGATGGGCTAACACATTAAATTTTCAGGGACCCCTTGAATAGCGTCGCTATCTGTGTGGTGTTGTGTACTATGAAATTACAATATTGCCTTGAGTTAAGTGCCCTAATCTAGGGGGGCTCAAGGGCGGCTCAGAATTGAGATAGGGTAACCTGCCAAATGCGCGCCGATTTTGGTCCGTCCTTCACATTTCCTTCACAATTTTTTAGAGTTCTCTCAAAATTTTTGGATAGATGTGCAAAATGCGACCTAGGCTACCAGCCAAAAGCATCAGATTCCGATCTGATGCAAAAGATCGCCAGATCTCTGGCTGGGAACAGAGCGCCTTGCGCATTGGCCATTTGACGGGGCACGCTCGAGCCACAACCCACTAGTGAGGACCACTCTCTTGTCACTATTGTGTTCGAAGAAAGTGGTAAGATAGTGCTATTCGTGAATGTCATTTTCCCCTTGATTTGTTGCTCCCATTGTGCTTGCTTTGACCTTGACGAAGACATATACACCAATACATTGTCTGTTTTGTGTGTTTCAACTGTGGCCCTCTTCATATGCCTTCGCCCCTGCCACTAACCAGGCACGCTCGTGTCCTGCTTGTCTAGTCATGGAGAAACACGGAGGCCATGACAAGGAAAGCCATGTTCGCACCCAATCCCAAATCTACTGACTCCACCCTTGCTTGGTGGTTGACGGGCATCAATTCAATTGCCCTTAGGAAAAAACCGCTGCAAGAGCTAAGGGTTAAGGACTGAAGGCTCAGTTGCTCTCGCTTGCCTTCTCTTCCACCTCTAGTCACCTGCGTGGCAGGCTGCTGAGGAGTGTGGGCTACTGTAGCTGCGCTGTCTGTCTTACCTCTGCATGTTCACTGATGGGAATAGCAAGATTGTTGCTAGCAAAATGCTGTTAGACTACGACCTTTAACAAACGGACTGAGGATACGGCCCCACCAACACATTGCTTGGAGGGACATAAAAGGGTTAGTGTAGCACCAAGGTCCCTTGGCTTTGGGACCCCCGGACCCCAAAAACACTCTGTCCTACAGTACATTACGTAATCCTAACTTGGGGTTTGTGTTTTGTTGGCAGCTTTTGGCGGTTTTCGGCACAAACGACCTTGAGTTTCTTCATTGCGGCCATTCTTACCTCAGTTGATGCTCAATGTTCGTGGTACATTTGGTGATGGTGGGTCTCTTCAGGATGGCTAGTCCAGTCAAGGAGACCATTGCCCGTGTGTGCGTCGCCTCGTGAAGAGTAAACGTGGACAGAATTGGCTACGGAAACCATATATCATTTAGCATAGCCCATGGCTTGCTCGTCACATGGCAGCGCATGGCTTGCTCGTCACCCTTGAGTGTATATAGACGTGGCATGAAATGACATGCATGTTGGCGACCACATGGGAGTGTAAAGCAAACAACCCATCGCTTAGGTTACCCGAAAATCAACGCACATTGTCACTCATGGCAGTGTGTTGTTATGGCACATTCGTGTATTGCTTACCACTAACGAGGGTTCCTGCGGATTGATTGGAAGTATTGCATACCACAAGCACTCAACAAATGGACACAAGTGGACACAAGTGGAGATGCTCATCCCAGAAAACTAACCAATCTCGGGATGGAAAGTTTCCCTCAAAGTGCAAATCCATCGTTTTCACTTACTCCTAATTAATTGATGAGACTCCTGAGTATTATTTCGAGGGACCCACGTATCCAAAAAGGGGTGGGGGACACCCATCCCAAAGTGTGTTTCGACGATCACAAATTGAACTGCGCTTTTATCCTGACTGCGATCTATCAGCTTATGGAATCAAGACCAACGAACCTCAAGTTTATCAGTTTTCCTGGCGACTGTACCCCATGGGTTGCACAACAGAGGCTTGTTTTCCACACACGGACTACCCCAAACACGTGTGTGTTGCACCTAATACGGTTTGTCTGCAGAAGGTGATCACTTCCGCTTTTTCTGTGCTTTGTTGGGCTGAGGTTGCACCTGGCATGCGGAAGGGACCAGACAACGCATTCTTGGACGATTGTGACGAACCATTTTCATACCATTTGACCAACGCAGGCCTCCACCAACGTGGAGCGCATCCTTAGATTTGAACTACTCAACGATAGCTAAGACACAAATCTCGGCGTTGGTTGCCTAGCATCTAGCGTTCTCTCCCGTCCACAGTGATACTCGTTGTGGTTCCAATGATGTTATGGCCACAAATGTTATACACTCCACGTTTGATTGTGATTGGTGAGATCATTGAGTACACGTAAAGTACTTTTACGACTTCAACATGCTTAGCCAGTTTATGTACAATTTGCCGCCAGGCGCCTCTCGCTTTCCGTGTGACAATTGTGGACAAATCGGACACTATTGGCAGTACTATCAACTACCCAAATATATCGAGAAGATCGCAAAAGCAAAAGAAGACCGCTACAATCAACGTCAACTAAAAGCACAACAGGACAAAACTTTGAATGATTGGTTTCTCGACCACGGCAAACAGCACTTGGTGCAACAGCCTATGGGGCCTCAAGGAGTTCTTGTTCCGCCGTACACGGGGGTTTCTATGGTACCGCCCGTTCCGTTGGGCAATCCTATGTCATCGCCGATGACGGGACATTTGCCGTTGCCGTCGGGGACATCGCCTAATGAATCTTCTTCCTCGACCCCATCGCCGTCTACGACGCCGTGGGTGGTGCAATGCGGTAACTTTCGGAATACTGAGCACGCCAAACAATCAGCTACGAAATTGGTGTGCCGTCGTGGGTTTCTTGACTGGGTGCCGTCGGACCCGTGGGATAAGACGATTGTTGTTCGCTTTAAGGAGAAAGAAGATGCCGTTGGTGCAAAGTTTATTCTTGGTGCTATGTCGACCACCACGGCTAGTGGTGCAGTTGAATCGATGCACACCGGAAATGTGGTGATGTATGTTCCGCCACCGGCACCGCGACCTATGACGTCTACGGACAACAGTGCGAAGCGTCAACGTGTTGAAGATCCGGAGGTGCAAGTGTTAGCACAGCAAGTTAAAACTCATGGCGAAAAGTTTGAGAGGATTGAGCAGCAGTTGAAAACTCATACGGAGGAAATCGCACATGTGTCGGATAATGTACACTCGTGGGTGGGTGAAACAAAAATTCATGAATTGAAAAGTGGACCCCAGTGGCATGAAATTGGAAGACTTGACGCAATGGCGAAACGCATCTTGCATGGTGGTAATCGGAAACTCGAACAAGGCAATGTTGTCTTTTGTATCCACCCTACCGAAGAAGGTGATGGCTATACGGTTTTGCGATGTTCCGTAACTCGCCGTGATCGACAGTTTGTGGAATTGTCTGTTGAGGAAGCTGTTTTGGATGACATTTTTGATACTACTGTCGACTGGTGTGATGCGGACTAGGATACCGTGCGGAAAAAGGCTCAGATTTTGTGGCGGTGCTTACTGCGCAGAAAAAACAAATTGATGATCTTCGACAAGAGTTCATAAAACGACCGGATGCGATGGAGACCTGAATGTGGGTGAATATCCGGTGGGGACGCCACCGCTGTGGCGGGGATTGGCCACGTTGGCACATGAAACAGTGTTCCGTACCCAACGATCTGTTCACTGTAAGTGGACTCGTTGTTGTCTCTTTCTCCTATCACGTGATTTTTGCTCTTCAAAATCTCGCTGCAAAATTTTTCCAGTCTCCTCGTCCACATTTCCCTGAGTGTCTATGCGAGCACAAAAGAGCAGGTCTATGACCTTTATTCATGATAGTTCATTCTGCATCTTCGTAAGTCATAGAACACAACAGTGTTCCATTTGCATGCCTGCAGGAGAAACATGCTGGCATGCAACACAAAATCTTAAAATATAATAAATCTACATTTATGCATGCCTAAAAATTATTTGTACACTCAACACACATCTACTGTTTACTTCTCTCTTTATCTTTCTTCTGTCGTCAGCGACTATCTGGCGCGGGATCTGGCGCGCGCTTCTATCCTGGCGCCGCCTGTCACAGAACATCCCGTCAAGAATACAAAAGATAATCCAAGAAAATCTGTCAAAAAGTAAACTCTGTGTACCTGTCAGGAAAAACCCATTGCACTCCCCTCCCAAGACGAAAATCACGGGTGCAACCCTGAATTTTGGCTGAAAAAAAACCTGATGGGTTTTGCCTGCAGTGTCCGCACCCGGGCTGTCTTTATTGTCATAGGGGGGGGTCTGGAGCCTGTCCTCTGCCCCTGTGCAACCAGACACAAGTCCAACCAAGCAGCATAATATTTTTCGTCAATCTGCACTCTACAGTGTCACGCTAACCCACTTGGTATGTACACGTGGCGGGCTCTTCAATTACATTACTTCTGCTCTTGGTCTCTTGCGTTGGTGCTGAGCTGGAGTTCACTCCTCATCTTCGCTCTAGGGGGTTTGGTGTGCCTTGCTGCCTTGTTGCCCCCTTGGGCCCCTTAGGGCTTGCTGGAGATCTGCAACACAACACACAAGGGTACATCACAAACTATCGCAACAACAACAGGCACCTCACATCCGCAGGGGGAGGGGGGGTTGGCCTTCTCCTATGGTTTCTCCACTGGCATTGTGTAGCATACCGTTGGCGTATGATACACAGGCGCGTTCGCACCCCGGTGTTGTCTGCTGCCGCCTGCCGTGCATTCCCTTCAGTCATTCCTCGTGATCCGTGCGTAGTAGGTGTAGTAAAGAAACGTAGGGGGGGTTCAATTTCCGCAGGACAGTGCAAAATCCTGAAGAAAGGCGAGGGGAAACAAACGATATGCAAGAAATACGAAACAGTGCATTTACCTCGACGCTGTGGGGGGGGGTTGTGGGCGTGGTGGGTTGGTGGCCTGTCTCCTCCTGTTCGCTGCCCAGTGGCGCCGGAGCAAGCTCCTGACCACACACCAGGTTGTACATGTGGATCTTGCTCAGTGTAAAAAAAATGGTGTGTGCCCCAGACGGCCGGCCTGCAGCGGGATCCTCCTCCAGTCCTGCAGCCAGCTCCCGCACTGACGGTTGTTGTGGGTGTGGTTTTTTGTGCTTCCCTTGGTCCATGCGCCTGCACCATGCTCTGTGTAAGGATGGCCTTCCCATCTGACGGTGGCAGCCATGGCGGGAATTCTACCGCCTCTCACCCGATGTGGCCCCACCGCATACATGCCATCCCGGACAGCCATCAGGGCTGTCGTTCCAGGACTTTATGTGCACTGGTCGTCCCTGTGGTGTTGGCGCTCGTTCCCACCCTGAACACTCTCGGCTCGCCCCTTGCCCCAAAACCTTCTGCGCCCCAGGCTGGCGGGGGCCTGTCCAGTGTAGGGGAGGAGTGTGCAGGACCAACCCACAAAAAGTATTGCCGGCGGCGCCGGAGCAAGCTCCTGACCACTCGCCAGCCGGGATCAGGTTCCCCAGTGGCGCCAGAATTTTTTCCTGACCACTCACTGGAGCACGTTGGGTGCCAATACACTCAAATGGTAAAAAGAATCACTCAAAAATCAATAGTAAAAAAACAATGGTGGGCCATGGGGTGGAGAGGTGCACTAAGCTGAATTACAGTACCATTTCAGAACTCCTGACCTGTGGCACGCCGTGACACGCGCTCCTTCTTTGGCTTTCTTGTTCTCCTCTTCCCACGGTGCGTCGTTCGCAGCTCTTCCCCGCCTTCTGGTTCTCCTCCCGGCGTTTCCGGATCAAATCCATAATATTCCCATACTGGATGCCCAGGTCCTTGATATCCAACAGGTTTGGCTTCAATGACTTCCTTGCCGACCGGCCCGTGTGTCGATGGCATCGTTTCGTCCTCTTCTTCTTGTCCGTGCTCAGCGCAAACCCTGTATACCCTGGCGTCCGGCGCCTCCTTTGGATCCCATTTCCACGCCGTTTTGAGCTGCAAAACTTGCACGATCTGGTCCTTTGTCATTGTCCGTGAATCCCAGTGCGGCGCTCTCAGGTGAACTTCACGCATGATCAATAAGACTAAGTGTTCTTGTTCCGTAAAGGGCATTGCGTCCGCCTGTTGTGGTTGCTCATACCTCCAAACACCATTGATCTTCCAGCTCCAGCATCCCGTCACGAGATCAAACTGACGCCGTACTCCGTTCTCATCATCCGTAACCCATGTACACTCCGTGGCAACGTTCAACAAACTGTCCGGCGCTTGTAGTTGCCGTAGTTGGTGTATTGTTGCTTCCGCCACCGATTCACGTTGTCGCTGGATGCTCATCACCGTCTTCTCCTTCGTACCTTTCGGTCCCGGCTATGCCTGGTTCACCGTGTATCCCTTTCACGCTCGCGTCAGTGGGCCGCCTTCGTCGCCCACTCTCGGAAGCAAATGGAATGTAAGTGGACTCGTTCTTGTCTCTTTATCCTATCACGTGATTTTTGCTCTTCAAAATCTCGCTGCAAAATTTTTCCAGTCTCCTCGTCCACGTTTCCCTGAGTGTCCCTGCGAGCACAAAAGGGCAGGTCTATGACCTTTATTCATGATAGTTCATTCTGCATCTTCGTAAGTCATAGAACACAACAGTGTTCCATTTGCATGCTTGCAGGAGAAACATGCTGGCATGCAACATAAAATCTTAAAATATAATAAATCTACAATTATGCATGCAGAAAAATTATTTGTACACTCAACACACATCTACTGTTTACTTCTGTCTTTATCATTCTTCTGTCGTCGGCGACTATCTGGCGCGGGATCTGGCGAGCGCTTCTATCCCGGCGCCGCCTGTCACAGAACATCCCGTCAAGAATCCAAAAGATAATCCAAGAAAATCTGTCAAAAAGTAAACTCTTGCAGGAGGTCACAGGCACATGTGCGTGCAGATAGTCGCAGATGTATTGCGCTTGTAGGATTTGCGATTATTTGTAAATTCGAGATACTGTCATCGCAAGATTCATATTGTATTTGAGGATGCAATTGTTGTGTAGTATTGTGTTCTGTACTCACAGGGTTTTTGTCAAATGTCACTATGATTTGGTGCATTCGTGTTCGTGATCATCATAGTGCTTCATGGTAGCATCGTCACGTTGAAATCCTGCGAGACTATGGGATCCGTTTCTGTATCGTATTGATGAATGGCAGACAGTGTTGGCGATTATCAGCGCCTTGTGCGAGTGTGTCAAGAGTTTTCGTCGCGTAGTGGGCACAATGGGGTCATCAGTCAACGCGCTGGCCAATGAGTACTTGAAAGAGCTCGCTACGGTTGACGAACCAGTAGAGACAGTCAGCGTGCTGCGGCTAACGCCGACAGCTCCGTTGTTACAAATGGGGGGGCGCCAACTCAAGCGACGCCAAGGTTGAAGGTTTGGGCCTTGAATTCCGCAGATCACGAGTTTTCGTTGATGAGAGTGAAGCGGTACCCAGAACCCCATGGCTAGGTTACGGCATACAACCGGTCTCCGGTCCACTAACCCCATGTACGGAAGGGAAGACCGGTCTCCGGTCCACTAACCCCATGAACGGAAGGCGCCCGTTGACGCCCGATGCGAGCCCGGCGGGAGCGTGTTCCGTGCCGTAAAGCCCCGCATCGGCAACCGATGCACCGCCAGCGGAGATTTGTGTATCAGAATATCAGGAATCAACAGGGTTTTATTTTCATATTGTTTCCGTCAATTTTTACGCTTCCGTTCTGATACTCACTGTTTTGACTGCTGGCGGTTGGATCGCGACTTTACCGTAACCGCCAGTTTGACTGTTTATAATGGAAATTTTAACGCTATCCGTGACGAAGGCTCTAAAGTCTTCAGGAATTGCGTTGATGCATCCGCAATTTTCACATTCTACACTCGCAACCTTAATCCGAATTTTTCAGGATGTCGAAATCGGATTTTCGACTTCGACATCCCCGCACTTGATTTGACCTCTTTCGAGTGGACCTACGTGCTTCCCTATGCACGAATCAACTTTCCTTTTATCCTGCCCTCCATTTGTCTTAAAGATATGGGCAAAACAAAGTTGATTCGTGAGGCCACTTGTGAAGGTCATATCTCGTGTTGCTTGCGAGGAATGACAAAAAGGAAACGTGGGATGTATTCACAATACTCCCGACGTAATTTAGGAAGCATCATATGCCTTGCGTCTCCACACGTGCGCGCTAGTGTAATAGATCATGGTCAAGAGGGTAGAGTTTGCGTTATAACTCTTTGGCCATGATATTGCGTGCGTTAAGATAACTTTCGAGTGTAGCGCGCAAGTGTTGGTGTTGCATAGGAACTCTCCTTGAGTTCCTATGAGCGATTGACACAAAGTTATGCCCTTGGAGGGGCATGACATATGGTGGGGGGAGCTACCTTTTTGGGCAATATGTGGTATGTGCCATGTGTTTTGTTGCGTGCCCATTTGGCGGGTCCATCGCTCCAAGCCGAACCCGCCAATGGACCTCATATTGTGTAAGCCCCTTCTCCATACTCCCCACGATCAATTGCAAGCCTAACCTTCGTGAAGGGAAGCTTGTGTGGGGATCCCAAAGCGATGCGTTGGGAGCAAGGTGTGTGTTTTGCAATTTTCCATATTTTCATGTGCCCACTTGGAAGGCAGCGCTCGTAACCTTTCAAAGCGCCCCAAGTGGAGCACATATGTGGGATCGAAGGTCATTGGTGTCAAGTCATTATGTTTAGAAGGATTAGTTGATTACACGATCCATGCCGAAGATATTATAATATAATTGTGCGCCTTTCAAGGCACTTTTGTGTATCTTTGTGCCAATTTTGCCGTTTTTGGCCCGTCACGATGTCAAGTGGCGACCGTGTATTTCAACGTTGCGCTCAATTGACATCATGACCGAAGTATGATATGAGGGTACATACTTCGGTGCCCAACATATCTTGGACCCGGCGAATAACTCCTCTTGGGTTTGGCACACCGTGGCCGCCATGTTGGCGATTTGGGACTATCCCAAATCATGGGCTCACTTTGAAAGTGCTGCCCTGGGTCGTTGATGGTGCCGGAGGGCTCGGGGCCGGCAAGACCAGTGGGGCAGGCACGCGAGGAGTCGACCTGAACGCTGCTATTGGGGGTAGAACTGGAGACTCGGACACCAACGGAGGCGAGAGCAGCAACAACGGAAGCAAGATCCATGTTGAGTGTTATCCGGCAGAAAATCCCAGTCTATGAAGAAAATTGATGCGGATTTTACTATGCACATCTGAGTGTCCATATCTGTCTGAAAAGATTTAAATAAATCCGATTGTGAAAAATATTTGGCCAATCTGGCCCGCGAGCGCGCGTCAGCGGCAAATGGCGATTCCAGGCAAATGATCGGAACGCGGCGGATTTACGAAGAATGGACCGCGGAATCAGATCCGGCATATCAGAAATATATAGGTCTGATCCTGAGACTGAGCTGCGAGGCGGCGATTCCGCCGAAGCAAAGAAAATGACCAAAATGTAGTCAATCTGGGGCAGATCTGTGAAAATCTGAGCAGATGGGGGTTAGGCGCACTTACACTCCCCCTCCAAAAACACACTGGGGTGTGTCGCTACGTCAACGAAGAACGTAGTGCGGGTAAGTCCCAGAAAAAAATAGAAATGTAGCCTCGATGGGGCGAAATCTGCTTGATCTGAGCTGATTTGGGCTGAATTGGCACTGTGAAAGTGCTGCCCTGGGTCGTTGAGGGTGCCGGAGGGCTCGGGGCCGGCAAGACCAGTGGGGCAGGCACGCGAGGAGTCTCCCTGGATGTTGTTATTGGGGGTAGAACCGGATACTCGAACACCAACGCAGGCGAGAGCAGCAACAACTGAAGCAAGGTCCATGCTGATTGTGGTCCGGCAGAAAATCCCAGTCTATGAAGAAAATTGACGCGGATTATTCTAAATACATCTGAGTGTCCAAAACTGTCTGAAAAGATTTAAATAATCCAATTATGTAAAAATGTTTGGCCGATCTGGCCCGCGAGCGCGCGTCAGCGGCAAATGGCGATTCCAGCTGAAATAGCGGAACACGGCGGATTTACGGGGAATGGACCGCGGAATCAAATCCGGCATATCAGAAATATATAGGAAATATCCTGAGACTGAGCTGCGAGGCGGCGATTCCGCCGAAGCAAAGAAAATGACCAAAATGTAGCCAATCTGGACAGAATGTCTGAAAATCTGAGCAGATGGGGCTAGCCGCACTTACACTCCCCCTCCAAAAACACACTGGGGTGTGTCGCTACGTCAACGAAGAACGTAGTGCGGGTAAGTCCCAGAAAAACATAGAAATGTAGCCTTAATGGGGCGAAATCTGCTTGATCTGACCTGATTTGGGCTGAATTGGCACTGAATCAGGCTGGATGAACCTGAAATGAGACAGAATGAGAAGTGACAAACAGTCCTCCGTGCAGTAAAACATTAGGTCAAGGGCTAAAAAGCATGTAAACGTATCGAGAATCGATACCAAACCATGCATTGGTTAAGAATGAGGTAGATTATTGGTGGATTGAGTGGGGGGATCAAGAAATGGAGTGACATCTCAGCGCTCTGGCACAGTTTCGCTGTCGCGGGCACGCTACGGTATCCTCGCCGAACTCTACATCGTGTTATCCCGCTTTTGTCGTTCTGAAAAGTGCAGCATGTGGCTCAGATTTGGCGCATCTGGTGGATGTTCACATGATTCAGTAAGATTAAGAATCAAATTGAGCAGAGATTAAGGGGATGAGACAATCACAGAGAGGGAAAACAAATACAGATGTAGTCTGTAGACCCTAAGTGAACCACAGAAGGTAAAGATGTTTTTCCGTTCACTTAGATCTAAACAGATCTTCGAGGAATTAGAGAAGATGACAAGGAAATCAAGTTGGCTAGGTTGAATTTAGGTTGATTTCCTAAGATGGAGGTGAAATGAAGCGGAATGTCTGGAACTGAAACTACTAACACTTTCGTTTAGACTAGAGTTAATATATATTGTCGTTTATTCAGCTCAATTGTGCTTTCCGGCACGTTGGTTCGCGAGCATCCAACAGATTCCATCAAAATGTGGATCATGTGATGATGCATCATGATGGGACATGATAGCCCTGGATCCCTGGCATGTAACGCGCCGAAGGTTCGCTGAAGGCGCTTTACTGACAGTATGTAACTGAGAGACACCGTATGTACAGTGGCGGCGGTGTCAATCGACTTGGACAAGGCCAATCCTTCGAATGAGTCCCACAAGACACTTGGATTCACCATTTTCGACAGTTTCAGGTCGGATTGAGCTCACATTGGCTTGTGCCAAAAATACAACGAAGCTTACGGACTTCAGAGGTTGCTTTTAGAAGTCCCTAGAGCTCCTATCTGAAGGTTGTCTGAACAATTGACGTCTGGGTTTCGTACAACAGTGGCAGAATGATGGACAAACCTGAGAAATTCAAGGCAAATTTGAGAAATCTGGATCTGAATCTGGACTTTGGCTTCAGCATCACAGCAAATGAAGGTAAGATCTGAGTTCCTGGCGTCGCATCTGGTGCAGCCAGTACTACAGGGGGTGCCTGTAGGGGTGAATGTCGCTGAAAGGGGCGACTGTCGCTGGCCAGCGTTTTGATTATGTACATTTGCTTCCATCTGCACGAGTAGCCAAATTCCAAAGATGCACAGACCAACAGAGACAAGATTACCCCGAATCTGCCTGAATTAAGCCTGAGTTTGGTTTTTTCTGAACACGGCAGCACACTCCGTGGCTTTCGGTTTTCGACTTTCGATACGCTACCGAACGGAGACCAAAGAAAAATTGGTTGATTGACGTCAAATTATCAAACATTCGCAGTTCTCCACATCATGACATAAACAGAAAGAATGAACAGTGGATTGAGCAGAATGTGGTAGGATGGCTTCCTCAATTCGGCCAAGCACGAATACATGTGACCACCAACCTGTCTGGCCTGGCCCTCGTACGGCTTGGGCGCTGCAAATCAGCGGCCGAACTCGAAGCTTGGTCCTCATTTGGCTCCTGGGCTGGCCTGACCGCAGGAGGGGGGATCGACGGATCAGCCCTGGAATGTGGCTGCTGAGGGCCGTAAAAGGCTGGATCTCGATTCACCACAGGTCGTTTTCCGTCGCTCTCCACTTGTCTGTCTGGTTTCGACAAACAGTCTGTCAGGAGTACTCCAATTTCGGGGTGCTTCTTCAGGAAGTCGATGAACCCCTTGGTGTATCCATGGACAAAAGATTGGGCTGGTTCCCAGTTGTTGTGACTGGAATCAAAGCCCCTCCACTCACACAGAAATTCCCATTCGCCCTTGGCGTCACGTCTTGCTTCAACAATCCTCTTGAGTTCGTACTTCCCCCCTTCGATGACCCGATCAGACAAATGTTTCGCAGTCCAAAAAAGGGGTTTAACCCGATCCTTGGGGGAGGGGATCTCTCTCTTGAGGCGATCGCCCGAAACGTCAATTTCCCTGCTGACATCCACACGAATCCTCCACCTGTTCTCACCAAGACGCGCTGTAACAGCGAATGGCCCCTCCCACAAGGGAAGAAGCTTGTCATCTCCGTCCAGAGTGGTTTCGGATTTTCGAAGCGCAACTCGATCATCGACTTCAAAATTGTGGGGGTTTTTTCGGCCTTGATTTTGAACCCAAAGCCAGTCAGCTTGATGCTTCTCGATTAATTTCGAGACAGTTTTATCTGCTCGTTGGACGTCGTCCAAAAACAACGAAGCATCCTTACAGGGGCGAGGATTATTCAACGGCATGTTCCACCAACACTTCTTTCGTCCAAAGACAATTTCATTTGGAGAAAGGCCATGATACAAAGGCGTGTTGTGGTAACGGCGAAGCAATGCGAACAGAACTTCAAGCCAGTGGAAATCCTTTTCACTCGCGAGCTCCTTACGAAGCATATTAATAATTGAGCGGCCGGCTCTTTCACCAGGCAGCGCTCGATGCGAGTGGATTTCACACCGGAGGTGGTGGATTCCAAGGCGAGCACACAATTCTCTCCACCATTCGGAGGTGTACTCTTTGCCTGAATCCGTCACCACCTCGGATGGGACGTCCCAACCTCCCATCCAGGTCTCAATGTTGCAAGGCAACACTTGAATGTAGCCGGAATGACGGCACTCAATGAGGAGCACACCATTAACTTTTTTGTTAGTCCAATGGCACTCTTCGTCATCGAGTTCACCGAGATAGAAGAAATCACTGGTGACTCTGTTAAAGAGGCGCTCCGGAATAGGATGTGGCCTCAGATGGCCGTGCTTCTTCGCGCTGGGGGGCGTCGAGACAGCACATTGGGCACATCCGGCGGCTACTTTCATACAGTGAGTATATAGCCGTGAGCCAAACAACCTATGTTTAATCATCGACCACAGTCGACGGCCATGTGCGTGGGGGGACTCCCATTTATGCCACCAGTTTAACACTCGGGGGGCCAGGGCGTCCGGTACGCACAATTTACCCTCCATCCACAGCTTCCCCCCATCCAACGAGTACTCAGCAAAAATCCCATCCTTGTGAGCATCTTTGGATTGGAGATTTCCAAAGACCTCTTTAAACATGGGATCCTGCAGGTAATCGGACGTCCAGTCACGGATTATCAGGGAATCTTTCGGCAGGGGTGGAGTTTTGGCCGGATCTCGACGCTTAATGCCCTGGATCAACCGAAATCGACTTACTTGTCGGGTATAGTCAAACCGTTTCACACTCCCTGAGGAGGGATCGGTGACTTTTTCCACGACTTTCAGTGTTTTGGTGCAGATCTCATGAGCATGCGCCGGATCTGTGATGGCCGTGATGTCGTGACACGGTAATGCGTGTTGTTTAACAGCGCATTGCATGCATGCACGTCGAATGAGCTTTTTTTCTTCCTGATCCCATTCGATGATTACATGGCGGTCCTGCTCCGTACCATGGATGTTGGTACTTTGCAGCCCCTCTGAAGCGGGGTAAGCCCATCGGCTCAGAGCATCCGCTACCGTGTTATGTTTTCCAGGCAAATACGACACATGGAGGTCAAACAGACTGAGAAATTCGTGCCATCTGGCCCGTCGACCAGCTGGGCTCGCGACAGTATCAATGTGTTCGGTGGCCCAATACTCCAGAGATCGATGATCCGTCAGGACCTCGACTCGATTGGTGCCAACCCACGATTGGTACTTTTTTAGAGCGCAAATTATGGCATACGTTTCTTGCTCACGCGGCGACCATTGCATCTGGCGTGGGGCTAGCTTCCGAGACCAAAATGCAAGAGGGTAATGATCGCCGGTGGCTTCATCAACCTGTTCAAGGACAGCTCCGATCGCGTACCTAGAAGCGTCGGTTCTAATGTAGAAGGGTCGGTCAAATTGGGGCACATGCAACGTGGCGACTTCGCAGAGGGCTGCCTTCAAGTGATGGAAGGCCTCCTCGCACTCGTCAGTCCACTTGACACGAACCTTTGAACCTGCCTTGCCCGCATCTCTCCCTACCTTCAATAATTCAGTGAGGGGGGCAGCAAATTTGGCATAATTCGGCACAAAAGTGTGGTAAAAATTGCAACAACCCAGGAATCCTCTCAACTCCGTGATCGTCTCAGGGCGCTTCCACTTCTGAATAGCGACGAGCTTCCCTGGACTGGGTCGTCGGGTGCCATTCTCTAGGAGAGAACCACAAAATTCGACTGATTTTAAAAATAATTTTCCCTTCTTTGGCCCACAAATCAGCTGATTGGCGTCAAGAATATCCAAAACTTGGTTCAGCTGCTTCTCATGTAGGGCCACCAGCTCGGCTTCGGTCAGTCCCTCCCCCTCCGTCGCGATGATTATGTCATCTATGTACACACTCACGAAGGCACGAAGCTCAGGATGGGTTGTGAACAGCACATCCTCCATCATTCTTTGAAAAAACGATGGGGCGTTCTTCAGGCCCATGGGCATGACTGTCCATTGGACTGGGCCACATGGCGTGCACATACAGGTGAGAGGTCGGCTGTCCTTCCTCAACGGCATTTGGTGAAAGCCGTGACGGAGATCCAGCACAGAAAACAAACGACCTCTTGCCCTCTTGGCGATTTCCTCCTCAATGAGGGGCAGGGGGTGCGAATCCGCCTTGGTTTCGGCGTTGAGATTGCGAAAATCAACCACCATTCGCCAACCATCAATAGTGTTCTGGTCTGCAGGCGGTGGCTTCGGGACTGTGAAGGGTGCACAGCACCATTCGCTGGTCATACAACCCTCAAGCCAACCAAATTCCCTGAGATTTCTCTCGATGATTTTTCTGAGTATCTCATGTTTGTGTCCATGATTTTCATAAGGGCGCTGTTTTTTTGCCTTGTACCCTTCACGAAGCTCGATGAAGGCTTCACCGAACTGTCCACGGACAGGGGGGTCTTTGATCAACTTTCCTGAAAGGGTTGTGTCCTTCCGTTCCTCAAAAATCTTTTCTCTTGACTTGGAACACAATTCAGTGTCCACCTGATCGCCAGGAATTACTGTCGAAAAAACTTTGGCGACTTCTTCGGCTTTGGCAGGAAGAATCTTCTTACGGATGTCCCTAAACAGGTCCGTATCAACTGCCTCTTGAAGATAGGTGGGTCTTGTGTCGAAATCCCAGAGATTCTCTTCGTGATCCAGCTCCTCGAAAGGATCCATGAAAGCTTCCACAGGGGGTTTTTCATAAAAAACTCTGAATTTGCGGCGCGATTTGGAATTTTTCTTCGCCCGTGCACTGAAGATTCTTTTCGATGTCGATCGTATTGGGGAAGAGGGAGACGAGGCGGATCCATTTGACGTTGGATCACCTTGGGTATCTGACGGACAACAATCAGAAAAAATAAATTCATCATCAGTACCACGCTCAACCTCAGATTCAGACCCAACACAAGAATCAGTACCAGAATCAGCAGAATTAGAGTCAGAAAGCTTTCCATCCACCAGGAATGCAAGCGAACTCCAGGACCGCTGTGGCAGGGGACCTGTGTCGTCCCTGGCATACAGCTTAATCTTCCTGGGAAGTTCGATGTAATCTACACAAATGTCTTGTAATTCCTGAAACCAAGGCTTGTCCTCCCACAAGGGCACAACTAAAATCGCCTGGGTTTTATCTTGCTTGATTTTGTGGATGACCTGCTGGATTAAGTGAAACGGAGGATTAATCCACAACTTCTTGTCCCATTTATGGGTCCAAGCGTCGCTAAAGTGCTTGTCAAAGCGCTTGTTCATACGGTTAGCAAAGGCATCATACTGGGGCCAAAAGGAATGGTGTTCATGAAAATATTCACAAATTGTATCGCGCCATTTGTCGACAACTCTGTAGGATGAAGAGTGCCAGCGCGAAGGGCGTCGTGGCTGGGAGTCCCTACGAAGACATTCTAACTCTCGGGAGTAATCAGCACTCCCATTCACCTCTGCAATGGTGACATCTTCACCAAATTTTGGTGTCACCTTTTGCTTCAAAAATTCTTCTGCACTTTTAAACCCTGCGTGCAAAAAACGAAATTCAGGACGCTCCAAGGGACCTGACTCCAGCAAAAAACAACGACGATGACCTACGGGCGCTACCCTGTTCTTGCGAAGCCAAGGATGGCCCAAATAAAAGTCATACTTTATGTCGGCACGATAGAAGTAGTCATCCTTAAGGACAACTTCTTCCACATTTTGCTCTTCCCAAAGGTCTTGAGCGACCAAATGAGTTGATATATAACAACCGCGTTGCCCACCTGCGAGAGAATGTCCAGAAACTCCCTCGAGGGTAACAGGATGAGGCGATTCAAACACGCAGTCGTCGGGTAAGAAAGAATTGGATTGGAGATTTACCTCTGATCCATTGTCACACAAACAAGTGGCGAGGTGGAAATTTCCCTTGCAATCAGAGACCCACAGCTTTGTGACAAACTGACGGGCCCTGTGCTTGGACTGTACACCAACCTCGTCCACTACAACAGAAGGATCCGCTGCCGGATCCAGGGGAGAGGAGACAAGCGACCCTACATCAAGTAATGGTCGAGATGGAATCTGGGGATCATGCCTGAAATCGCCTGGGGAGGGGCGATTTTCGTGGCTCCCCTAGGCGTTCTGACCTCCAGTGGCTGCGTTAACATTGTGAACACAGCCTGATTCGTCGATCCACTCATCTTGGAACGGATCATCTGCTGGATTCAGGGCATTTTCGACATAATCTCGATCCGCATCGGACACCTGATCTGCACCTGAGACCTGATCCACACGATGGTTGCCCTTTCCACGTCCACGGCCACGGCCGCCGGATGATGGGCCACCACCGTCGCCACGCCCTCTGCCCTTACCAGAGAAAGGGGTTCCTGAAGGATTTCCCTTACCCTTACCCTGTGATCCTGGAGCATTTCCTTTGTTTGTACCGGATTGAGGGGTTTGGCCTGGATTTCGATTGCCATTGGGACTTGTCTGACCGTTTGGCTGCCCACCGGAACCGGATGGAGTCCGATTTCCTTTGCCTTGGGACCCGCCAGGGCCTCCAGTATTTTTGTTTCCACCGGAGGGGGTCGGATTACCCTTTCCCCCCTTTGCACCATGCACCTGTCTGTCATTCCTGTCTGAATTCTGCGAATTACTGACATTTTCACCAATCACCTTGTGATCGTAAGCAGACCATCGGTGATTACCAGCAGAATGCGACTTAGCTCGGTTCGTAGAACCTAGAAGAAGGCAGATGCTACAGTGATCCTGAACATTCCGGGTGTCATTCACCTTTTTGTTACCCTTTTGGGCCCCATTTTGGGTGTTTTGCTGGGTATTCTTGTTTCCCCCAAGACCCTCATGGAAATTTTGATTGGCGGCGTCAGCGAGCCTCTCAACCTCTTCCCAGAGTTCCTGTGGGGTGAACGAAAACACCCAGTTCTTGGCCTTCAGGCGATGACCGTGGAAACTTACTCCCCTGTTGAGGACTTGGACAAACAAGTCCCGATCCTCGTGTTCATTAAATTTGATTTTCCACGTGTTTTCAGTGAATTTCACCTTGGTAAACGACGTGGGGGAACACTTTTGAAGTGATTCCCTGACGGAAAACCTGTTGGCCGAGGCGTCGAAGCCATCGACTTCCGCCCACCAGGTCTTGACCTTTTCTTCGGACTGTTTATTCCGAAGGGTGGCGGCGGTTTCTGAGGGGATCTTGTCAAAAATCAGATTTTTCAGCTCGGCACTAGAAAATGTTTCGCCTGAATGTTCAGATTCTTCTACGAGATTCCAGAAGCGCTGTCTCTTGTCTTGCACTTCGTGCAAGATTAATCGCGAGAATGAAGGAAAATTCTTCAACATCTGGTGGTAATGGTCCTCTGGCAGCCGGGATCCACGTACCTCCAACTGTTCCCACACCTCATCAAAGGTAAGGGGGGAACTTGAATCCTCACGATCACTCCAGGTCCTGAGCCAAGTATTGGCCGGCGCTCTCTCAAGGCAGTCCAAGAGGGCCATCAGGAACTGATCATCCTGGAGCTTTTGAGTCTTAACCCACAATTTAAATTCCCGTTGGAACTGAGGCCAACGTCTGGGGTTCCCATTATACTTCGGTTGCTTGGCAACCTGACGAAGTCGCAATGAAGTAGGATTTAGAAGTGAATCCAGCCCAACACCGGCCGTAATGGCAGACACCTTGGCGGCATCATTAGCCACACCAGCTCCGGCGAGGGTCTGGGCGAGCAACATCTGGGCTAATGCATTGGAATCAGCAGCAGGAAGGGCAGTACGGGAGGCAGTTCGCTTGGCATTCTGAGCCTCAGTCCTAGCCTTCGCCGACCTACTCTGAGATCGAGAGATTGTAACCCTTTCCTTTAGCTTGGTCCTGCTGATCCTTGCATCGGTGGTCTTGGAGTCCACCGAAGGAGCAATTGAAAAAATTTCTGTCGACTCCTCCGACGGTTCTGTTGCTTGTTCCACCGATGATGCGCCCTCAGATCTCATGTGTGTCTTGAAAAGATCTTTAATTCCCAGCGTTTGAATGATGAGTTGCATTTTATCTTTGAGCAATTGTAGCTCAGTATCTCGCTGGGATCTGCAAGAGCAGTCGGCAGGACAGTACATACCGTGTCCTGAAGGGCCTGAGCAGGCTGTCGGACCACTAATCTCAGTGGTTCGCAGCCAGGAGTCCACTTGGGGAGCTCCTTCAGCCCTAATTTCCAGGCTCGCCTGCCTGGCTGCCTCTAAAATTCCTTCCTCAACCGCGGCGGCTAGATCGTCGCGGATGGAAACAGAGGGATGAGGGGCGGAGGGCCCGGCAACAGGTGCCTTGGTCTTCTCCTTCGGAAAAGGGCTTGCCTCCCAGATCTGCAAAAAAATGGCAAAAGAGTCATCTTCTTGAGAACACCACCACATCCTGGTATTAATTTCTTCCTGAAGAAGGAAAAAAAATTCAAATAAAAAATCAGAGGCGATTCTTTCTTGACCTATCAGCTTAGACGTGGCTAATAGACAAAGGGCCTCAAGCGCCTCAAGGTTACGGGTCACTTCTGAAGACAAATGGTTGTCCCATTGTGCCCAAGAGGCTGGTCGATTATAGGTAGGTACCTCACCTGGACCACCCATCTCAATGTCGTCGATGTCGGCGTCCGTGGTCTCAAAATGTGGACATTGGTAGGGAGTATTGGTACCTGCCAGGTCCGTAAGCTCCACCGGAGCGTTGCCATCGGCGTAGGCTGGGAGATTCCAGCTGCTTGATGGCCAATTTCGACTGGGATCTTGATTGTAATCTGGGCCTCCACAGCTGCTGATTTGTGCCCTTCTTGGGCAATTTGGGCTTGCGCAAGGCATTCCTCTCAAGGCCTCGTTCGCACAGCACCACGGCAGCGTAATCGTTACGTCTCCGGAGGTGGCGGAGTCTACGGGGCCGTACTGGGGAGCTAACTGTGGTTGGGACACCAAAGGAACAACATTCAGGTAGCCTCTGCTACCATGAAAGTGCTGCCCTGGGTCGTTGAGGGTGCCGGAGGGCTCGGGGCCGGCAAGACCAGTGGGGCAGGCACGCGAGGAGTCTCCCTGGATGTTGTTATTGGGGGTAGAACCGGATACTCGAACACCAACGGAGGCGAGAGCAGCAACAACTGAAGCAAGGTCCATGCTGATTGTGGTCCGGCAGAAAATCCCAGTCTATGAAGAAAATTGACGCGGATTATTCTAAATACATCTGAGTGTCCAAAACTGTCTGAAAAGATTTAAATAATCCAATTATGTAAAAATGTTTGGCCGATCTGGCCCGCGAGCGCGCGTCAGCGGCAAATGGCGATTCCAGCTAAAATAGCGGAACACGGCGGATTTACGGGGAATGGACCGCGGAATCTAATCCGGCATATCAGAAATATATAGGAAATATCCTGAGACTGAGCTGCGAGGCGGCGATTCCGCCGAAGCAAAGAAAATGACCAAAATGTAGCCAATCTGGACAGAATGTCTGAAAATCTGAGCAGATGGGGCTAGCCGCACTTACACACTGAATCAGGATGGATGAACCTGAAATGAGACAGAATGAGAAGTGACGAACAGTCCTCCGTGCAGTAAAACATTAGGTTAAGGGCTAAAAAGCATGTAAACGTATCGAGGATCGATACCAAACCATGCACTGGTTGAGAATGAGGTAGATTATTGGTGGATTGAGTGGGGGAATCAAGAAATGGAGTGACATCTCAGCGCTCTGGCACAGTTTCGCTGTCGCGGGCACGCTACGGTGTCCTCGCTGAACTCTACATCGTGTTACTCCCGCTTTTCTCGTTCTGAAAAGTGCAGCATGTGCTTCAGATTTGGCGCATCTGGTGGATGATCACAAGATTCAGCAAGATTGGGCATCAATTTGAGCAGAGATGAAGGAGATTAAACAATCACGGAGAGGAAAAACAAATACAAATGAAGTCTGCAGGCCCTAAGTGAATAGAAAAACATCAGCGTTAACAAAGTTAGGCAAGGCCGTAAACAGATCTTCGAGGAATGAGAAGAGATGACAAGGAAATCAACCTAAATTGTCCTAAAATGAGTAAATTCCCTGAGATGAAGGTGAAATGAAGCGAAATGTCTAGAACTGAAACTACTAACACTTTCGTTTAGACTAAAGTTAATATATATTGTCGTTTATTCAGCTCAATTGTGCTTTCCGGCACGTTGGTTCGCGAGCATCCAACAGATTCCATGAGAATGTGGATCATGTGATGATGCATCATGATGGGACATGCTGGCCCTGGATCCTTGGCATGTAACGCGCCGAAGGTTCGCTGAAGGCGCTTTACTGACAGTATATAACTGAGAGACACCGAATTTACAGTGGCGGCGGTGTCAATCGACTTGGACAAGGCCCATCTTTCGATTGAGTCCCACAAGACACTTGGATTCACCATTTTCGACAGTTGCAGGTCGGATTGAGCTCACATTGGCTTGTGCCAAAAATACAACGAAGCTTACGGACTTCAGAGGTTGCTTTTAGAAGTCCCTAGAGCTCCTATCTGAAGGTTGTCTGTACAATTGACGTCTGGGTTTCGTGCAACAGTGGCAGAATGATGGACAAACCTGAGAAATTCAAGGTAAATTCAAGGAATCTGGATCTGAATCTGGACTTTGGCGTCAGCATCACGGCAAATGAAGGTATGATCTGAGTTCCTGGCGTCGCATCTAGTGCAGCCAGTACCACAGGGGGTGCCTGTAGGGGTGAATGTCGCTGGCCAGCGTTTTTACTATGTACATTTGCTTCCATCTGCACGAGTAGCCAAATTCCAAAGATGCACAGACCAACAGAGACAAGATTACCCCGAATCTGCCTGAATTAAGCCTGAGTTTGGTTTTTTCTGAACACGGCAGCACACTCCGTGGCTTTCGGTAGCGTATCTACGCCTTGTCTGCCGAACGGAGACCAAAAAAAAGTTGATTGACGTCAAATTATCAAACATTCGCAGTTCTCCACATCATTTCGAAATCAGGAAGAATGAACAGTGTATTGAGCAGAATGTGGTTGGGGCGAGGCTGAAGTCGGCCAAGCACGAATACATGTGACCACCAACCTGTCTGGTCGGGCCCTCGTACGGCTTGGGCGCTGCAAATCAGCGGCCGAACTTGAAGCTTGGTCCTCATTTGGCTCCTGGGCTGGCCTGACCGCAGGAGGGGGGATCGACGGATCAGCCCTGGAATGTGGCTGCTGAGGGCCGTAAAAGGCTGGATCTCGATTCACCACAGGTCTTTTTCCGTCGCTCTCCACCTGTCTGTCTGGTTTCGACAAACAGTCTGTCAGGAGTACGCCAATTTCGGGGTGCTTCTTGAGGAAGTCGATGAACCCCTTGGTGTACCCATGGACAAAAGAATGGGCTGGTTCCCAGTTGTTGTGACTGGAATCAAAGCCCCTCCACTCACATAGAAATTCCCATTCGCCCTTTCCGTCACGTCTTGCTTCTAAAATCCTCTTGAGTTCGTACTTCCCCCCTTCGATGACCCGATCTGACAAAATTTTCGAAGTCCAAAAAAGGGGTTTAACCCGATCCTGGGGGGAGGGGATCTCTCTCTTGAGGCGATCGCCCGAAACGTCAATTTCCCTGCTGACATCCACACGAATCCTCCACCTGTTCTCACCTAGACGCGCTGTAACAGCGAATGGCCCCTCCCACAAGGGAAGAAGCTTATCATCTCCGTCCAGTGTGGTTTCGGATTTTCGAAGCCAAACTCGATCATCGACTTCAAAATTGTGGGGGTTTTTTCGACCTTGATTCTGGACCCAAAGCCAGTCAGCTTGATGCTTATCGATTAATTTCGAGACAGTTTTATCTGCTCGTTGGACGTCGTCCAAAAACAACGAAGCATCCTTACAAGGGCGAGGATTATTCAACGGCATGTTCCACCAACACTTCTTTCGTCCAAAGACAATTTCATTTGGAGAAAGGCCATGGTACAAAGGCGTGTTGTGGTAACGGCGAAGCAATGTGAACAGAACTTCAAGCCAGTGGAAATCTTTCTCACTCGCGAGCTCCTTACGAAGCATATTTATAATAGAGCGGCCGGCTCTTTCGCCAGGCAGCGCTCGATGCGAGTGGATTTCACACCTGAGGTGGTGGATTCCAAGGCGAGCACATAGTTCTCTCCACCATTCGGAGGTGTACTCTTTGCCTGAGTCCGTAACCACCTCGGATGGGACGTCCCAACCTCCCATCCAGGTCTGCGCGCACCATTTGGCGGCAGCCTTGCCAGTCATCGACTCGATGTTGCAAGGCAACACCTGCATGTAGCCAGAATGACGGCACTGAATAAGGAGCACACCATTGACCCTTTTATTGGTCCAATGGCACTCTTCGTCATCGAGTTCACCGAGATAGAAGAAATCACTGGTGACTCTGTTAAAGAGGCGCTCCGGAATAGGATGTGGCCTCAGATGGCCGTGCTTCTTCGCGCTGGGGGGCGTCGAGACAGCACATTGGGCACATCCGGCGGCTACTTTCATGCAATGAGTATATAGCCTTGAGCCAAACAACCTATGTTTCATCATCGACCATAATCTACGGCCATGTGCGTGGGGGGACTCCCATTTGTGCCACCAGTTTAACACTCCGGGGGCCAGGGCGTCTGGTACGCACAATTTACCCTCCATCCACAGCTTTCCCCCATCCAACGAATACTCAGAAAAAATCCCATCCTTCTGAGCATCTTTGAATTTGAGATTTCCAAAGACCTCTTTAAACATGGGATCCTGCAGATAATCGGACGTCCAGTCACGGATGATCAGGGAATCTTTCGGCAGGGGTGGAGTTTTGGCCGGATCTCGACGCTTAATGCCTTGGATCAACCGAAATCCACTCACACGTCGGGTGTAGTCAAACCGTTTCACACTCCCTGAGGAGGGATCGGTGACCTTTTCCACGACTTTCAGTGATTTGGTGCAGATCTCATGGGCATGCGCCGGATCTGAAAAGGCCGTGATGTCATGGCACGGTAATGCGTGCTGTTTAACAGCGCATTGCATGCATGCACGTCGAATGAGCTTTTTTTCTTCCTGATCCCATTCGATTATGACATGGCGGTCCTGCTCCGTACCATGGATGTTGGTACTTTGCAGCCCCTCTGAAGCGGGGTAAGCCCATCGGCTCAGGGCATCCGCTACCGTGTTGTGTTTTCCAGGCAAATATGATACATGGAGGTCAAACAGACTGAGAAATTCGTGCCATCTGGCCCGTCGACCAGCTGGGCTCGCGACAGTATCAATGTGTTCGGTGGCCCAATACTCCAGAGATCGATGATCCGTCAGGACCTCGACTCGATTGGCGCCAACCCACGATTGGTACTTTTTTAGAGCGCAGATTATGGCGTAGGTTTCTTGCTCACGCGGCGACCATTGCATTTGGCGTGGGGCTAGCTTCCGAGACCAAAATGCAAGAGGGTAATGATCACCTGTGGCTTCATCAACCTGTTCAAGGACAGCTCCGATCGCGTACCTAGAAGCGTCGGTTCTAATGTAGAAGGGTCGGTCGAATTGCGGCACATGCAACGTGGCGACTTCGCAGAGGGCCGCCTTCAAGTGATGGAAGGCCTCCTCGCACTCGTCACTCCACTTGACACGAACCTTTGAACCTGCCTTGCCTGCATCTCTCCCTACCTTCAATAATTCAGTGAGGGGGGCAGCAAATTTGGCATAATTCGGCACAAAAGTGTGGTAAAAATTGCAACAACCCAGGAATCCTCTCAATTCCGTGATCGTCTCAGGGCGCTTCCACTTCTGAATAGCGACGAGCTTCCCTGGACTGGGTCGTCGGGTGCCATTCTCTAGGAGAGAACCACAAAATTCGACTGATTTTAAAAATAATTTTCCCTTCTTTGGCCCACAAATCAGCTGATTGGCATCAAGAATGTCCAAAACTTGGTTCAGCTGCTTTTCATGTAGGGCCACCAGCTCGGCTTCGGTCAGTCCCTCCCCCTCTGTCGCGATGATTATGTCATCTATGTACACACTCACGAAGGCGCGAAGCTCAGGATGAGCTGTAAAAAGCACATCCTCCATCATTCTTTGAAAAAACGAAGGGGCGTTCTTCAGGCCCATGGGCATGACCGTCCACTGGACTGGGCCACATGGCGTGCACATACAAGTGAGAGGTCGGCTGTCCTTCCTCAACGGCATTTGGTGAAAGCCGTGACGGAGATCCAGCACAGAAAACAAACGACCTCTTGCCCTCTTGGCGATTTCCTCCTCAATGAGGGGCAGGGGGTGTGAATCCGCCTTGGTTTCGGCGTTGAGATTGCGAAAATCAACCACCATTCGCCAACCATCAATAGTGTTCTGGTCTGCAGGCGGCGGCTTCGGGACTGTGAAGGGTGCACAGCACCATTCGCTGGTCATACAACCCTCAAGCCAACCAAATTCCCTGAGATTTCTCTCGATGATTTTTCTGAGTATCTCATGTTTGTGTCCATGATTTTCATAAGGGCGCTGTTTTTTTGCCTTGTACCCTTCACGAAGCTCGATGAAGGCTTCACCGAACTGTCCACGGACAGGGGGGTCTTTGATCAACTTCCCCGAAAGGGTTGTGTCCTTCCGTTCCTCAAAAATCTTTTCACTTGTCTTGGAACACAATTCAGTGTCCACCTGATCGCCAGGAATTACTGTCGAAAAAACTTTGGCGACTTCTTCGGCCTTGGCAGGAAGAATCTTCTTACGGATGTCCCTAAACAGGTCCGTATCAACTGCCTCTTGAAGATAGGTGGGTCGAGTGTCGACATTCCAGAGATTATCTTCGTGATCCAGCTCCTCGAAAGGATCTATGAAAGCTTCCACACGGGGTTTTTCATAAAAAACTCTTAATTTGCGGCGCGATTTAAATTTTTCTTCGCCCGTGCACTGAAGATTCTTTTCGATGTCGATCGTATTGGGGAAGAGGGAGACGAGGCGGATCCATTTGACGTTGGATCACCTTGGGTATCTGACGGACAAAAATCAGAAAAAATAGATTCATCATCAGTACCACGCTCAACCTCAGATTCAGACCCAACACAGGAATCTGTACTAGAATCAGCAGAATTAGAGTCAGAAAGCTTTCCATCCACCAGGAATGCAAGCGAACTCCAGGACCGCTGTGGCAGGGGACCTGTGTCGTCCCTGGCGTACAGCTTAATCTTCCTGGGAAGTTCGATGTAATCTACACAAATGTCTTGTAATTCCTGAAACCAAGGCTTGTCGTCCCACAAGGGCACAACTAAAATCGCCTGGGTTTTATCTTGCTTGATTTTGTGGATGACCTGCTGGATTAAGTGAAACGGAGGATTAATCCATAACTTCTTGTCCCATTTATGGGTCCAAGCGTCACGAAAGTGCTTGTCAAAGCGCTTGTTCTCGCGGTTAGCAAAGGCATCATACTGTGGCCAAAAGGAATGGTGTTCATAAAAATATTCACAAATTGTATCGCGCCATTTGTCGACAACTCTGTAGGATGAAGAGTGCCAGCGCGAAGGGCGTCGTGGCTGGGAGTCCCTACGAAGACATTCTAACTCTCGGGAGTAATCGGCACTCCCATTCACCTCTGCAATGGTGACATCTTCGCCAAATTTTGGTGTAACCTTTTGCTTCAAAAATTCTTCTGCACTTTTAAACCCTGCGTGCAAAAAACGAAATTCAGGACGCTCCAAGGGACCTGACTCCAGCAAAAAACAACGCCGATGACCTACGGGCGCCACCCTGTTCTTGCGAAGCCAAGGATGGCCCAAGTAAAGGTCATACTTTATGTCGGCACGATAGAAGTAGTCATCCTTAAGGACAACTTCCTCCACATTACCTTCTTCCCAAAGGTCTTGAGCGACCAAATGAGTTGATATATAACAACCGCGTTGCCCACCTGCGAGAGAATGTCCAGAAACTCCCTCGAGGGGAACAGGATGAGGCGACTCAAACACGCAGTCGTCGGGTAAGAAAGAATTGGATTGGAGATTTACCTCTGATCCATTGTCACACAAACAAGTGGCGAGGTGGAAATTTCCCTTGCAATCAGAGACCCACAGCTTTGTGACAAACTGACGGGCCCTGTGCTTGGACTGTACACCAACCTCGTCCACTACAACAGAAGGATCCGCTGCCGGATCCAGGGGAGAGGAGACAAGCGACCCTACATCAAGTAATGGTCGAGATGGAATCTGGGGATCATGCCTGAAATCGCCTGGGGAGGGGCGATTTTCGTGGCTCCCCTAGGCGTTCTGACCTCCAGTTGCTGCGTTAACGTTGTGGACACACCCTGATTCGTCGACCCACTCATCTTGGAACGGATCATCTGCTGGATTCAAGGCATTTTCAGCGTAATCTCGATCCGCATCGGACACCTGATCTGCACCTGAGACCTGATCCACACGATGGTTGCCCTTTCCACGTCCACGGCCACGGCCGCCGGATGATGGACCTCCACCGTCGCCACGCCCTCTGCCCTTACCAGAGGAAGGGCTTCCCGAGGGATTTCCCTTACCTTTACCCTGGGATCCTGGAGCATTTCCCTTGTTTGTACCGGATTCAGGGGTTTGGCCTGGATTTCGATTTCCGCCTCCGGCGTTGCTATTGGGGTTTTTCTGGCCGTTCGGCTGCCCACCGGAGCCGGATGGAGTCCGATTTCCTGTGCCTTGGGACCCGCCAGGGCCTCCAGTATTTTTGTTTCCACCGGAGGGGGTCGGATTCCCTTTTCCAGCCTTCCCACCATGCACCTGTCTGTCATTCCTGTCTGAATTCTGCGGATTACTGATATTTTCACCAATCACCTTGTGATCGTAAGGAGACCATCGGTGATTACCAGTGGAATGCGTCTTAGCTCGGTTCGTAGAACCTAAAAGAAGACAGATGCTACAGTGATCCTGAACATTCCGGGTGTCATTCACCTTTTTGTTGCCCTTTTGGGCCCCATTTTGGGTGTTTTGCTGGGTATTCTTGTTTCCCCCAAGACCCTCATGGAAATTCTGGTTGGCGGCATCGGCGAGCCGCTCAACCTCTTCCCAGAGTTCCTTCGGGGTGAACGAAAACACCCAGTTTTTGGCCTTCAGGCGATGGCCATGGAAGCTTACTCCCTTGTTGAGGACTTGGACAAACAAGTCCCGATCCTCGTGTTCATTAAACTTGATTTTCCACGTGTTTTCAGTGAATTTCACCTTAGAAAACGACGTGGGGGAGCACTTTTGAAGTGCCTCCCTGACGGAAAACCTGTTGGCCGAGGCATCGAAGCCTTCGACCTCCGCCCACCAGGTCTTGACCTTTTCTTCGGACTGTTTATTCCGAAGGGTGGCGGCAGTTTCTGAGGGGATCTTGTCAAAAATCAGATTTTTCAGCTCGGCACTAGAAAATTTTTCGCCTGAATGTTCAGATTCTTCCACTAAGTTCCAGAAGCGCTGTCTCTTGTCTTGCACTTCGTGCAAGATTAATCGCGAGAATGAAGGAAAATTCTTCAACATTTGGTGGTAATGGTCCTCTGGCAGCCGGGATCCACGTACCTCCAACTGTTCCCACACCTCATCAAAGGTAAGGGGGGAACTTGAATCCTCACGATGACTCCAAGTTCTGAGCCAAGTGTTGGCCGGCGCTCCCTCAAGGCAATCCAAGAGGGCCATCAGGAACTGATCATCTTGAAGTTTTTGAGTCTTAACCCACAGTTTAAATCCCGTTGGAACTGAGGCCAACGTCTGGGGTTCCCATTATACTTCGGTTGCTTGGCAACCTGACGAAGTCGCAATGAGGTAGGATTAAGAAGCGAATCCAGCCCAACACCGGCCGTAATGGCAGACACCTTGGCGGCATCATTCGCCACACCAGCTCCGGCGAGGGTCTGGTCGAGCAACAGCTGTGCTAAGGCATTGGAATCAGCAGCAGGAGGGGCAGTACGGGAGGCAGTTCGCTTGGCATTCTGAGCCTCAGTCCTAGCCTTCGCCGTCCTACTCTGAGATCGAGAGATTGTAACCCTTTCCTTTAGCTTGGTCCTGCTGATCCTTGCATCGGTGGTCTTCGAGTCCACCGAAGGAGCAATTGAAAAAATTTCTGTCGCCTCCTCCGACGGCTCTGTGGCTTGTTCCACCGATGATGCGCCCTCAGACCGCATGTGTGTCTTGAAAAGATCTTTTATTCCCAGCGTTTGAATGATGAGTTGCATTTGATCTTTGAGCAATTGGAGTTCAGTATCTCACTGGAATCTGCAAGAGCAGTCGGCAGGACAGTACATACCGTGTCCTGAAGAGCCGGAGCAGGCTGTCGGACCGCTAATCTCAGTGGTCCGCAGCCAGGAGTCCACTTGGGGAGCTCCTTCAGCCCTGATTTCCAGACTTGCCTGCCTGGCTGCCTCTAAAATTCCTTCCTCAACCGCGGCGGCTAGATCGTCGCGGATGGAAACAGGGGGATGAGGGGCGGAGGGCCCGGCAACAGGTGCCTTGGTCTTTTCCTTCGGGAAGGGGCTTGCCTCCCAGATCTGCAAAAAAATGGCAAAAGAGTCATCTTCTTGAGAACGCCACCACATCCTGGTATTAATTTCTTCTTGAAGGAGGAAAAAATATTCCATTAAAAAATCAGAGCCGATTCTTTCTTGTCCGATCAACTTAGACGTGGCTAAGAGACAAAGGGCTTCAAGGGCCTCAAGGTTACGGGTCACTTCTGGAGACAAATGGTCGTCCCATTGTGCCCAAGAGGCTGGTCGATTATAGCTAGGTACCTCACCTGGACCACCCATCTCAATGTCGTCGATGTCGGCGTCCGTGGTCTCAAATGTGGGACATTGGTAAGGAATGTTGGTACCTGCCAGCTCCGTAAGGTCTACCGGAGCGTTGCCATCGTCGTAGGCTGGGAGATTCCAGCTGCTTGATGGCCAATTTCGACTGGGATTAGGATAATTTGGGTCCCCACAGCTGCTGATTTGTGCCCTTCTTGGGCAGCTTGGACTCGCGCAAGACATTCCTCTCAAGGCCTCGTTCGCACAGCACCAAGGCAGCGTAATCGTTACTTCTCCAGAAGCGGCGGGGTCTACGGGGCCGTACTGGGGAGTGGGCTGTGGTTGGGACACCAAAGGAACAACATTCCGGTAGCCTCTGCTACCATGAAAGTGCTGCCCTGGGTCGTTGATGGTGCCGGAGGGCTCGGGGCCGGCAAGACCAGTGGGGCAGGCACGCGAGGAGTCGACCTGAACGCTGCTATTGGGGGTAGAACCGGAGACTCGGACACCAACGGAGGCGAGAGCAGCAACAACGGAAGCAAGATCCATGTTGAGTGTCATCCGGCAGAAAATCCCAGTCTATGAAGAAAATTGATGCGGATTTTACTATGCACATCTGAGTGTCCATATCTGTCTGAAAAGATTTAAATAAATCCGATTGTGAAAAATATTTGGCCGATCTGGCCCGCGAGCGCGCGTCAGCGGCAAATGGCGATTCCAGGCAAATGATCGGAACGCGGCGGATTTACGGAGAATGGACCGCGGAATCAGATCCGGCATATCAGAAATATATAGGTCTGATCCTGAGACTGAGCTGCGAGGCGGCGATTCCGCCGAAGCAAAGAAAATGACCAAAATGTAGTCAATCTGGGGCAGATCTGTGAAAATCTGAGCAGATGGGGGTTAGCCGCACTTACATGGCGACCCTGCCATTCCCAAAACCGGAGGAGTTGGGCGACGCCCAAAAGATATGTTGGACACACATGACTTGATACCAATGCTATGGCACACTCCGGTCCAAGCCGGGCATGTGCCTCATTTGCCCCAACCATGAGTGTGCGCATTTTTGGCCATTTTGAGCAATTTTCCACTTTTGCTGCCCGCCGTGTACTATGTTGAGCCCACCCGTGCACGCCGGACGCATGAACCAATGGACCATATATGACATGGGTGTTATGCATAATGGTCCCCATGGTTCACACACCACGTGGGCGAAGCGGAGCAACCTTCGCTAAGGCGCTAGCCCAAAGTGAGTGTGGGCAATTTTACCATTTTGGCATTTGTGGACCCAATTAGGATCGTCACCACGCCGAGTGGCATGAAGATCTTTGAGAGCCAAGGGCATGGGAGTCTCCGTTGGACTCCCGGTGGATGGCGTATGGAATGGCGGATCCGATTTTCAAGCCGGCGTGGAGATATACTATTGGGAGCACCCCGAATTTTGGCTCATTTCGAGCAGCCAAAATGACCCCATTTTGGGACCCCAATTTCCCCCTTCCGTGTGGTCAATCGGCGGCCCCATTTCTCTATGCCCATAGGGAGCCCGGACCTAACTTCAAGTTGTACACTCAGATATGAGTCCTAGGTCCTGCCTCCTACCCTGTGAGTCATTGGCCTTACCTTGGCCGGGCGAGCCACGCGTGGGAATGACGCAAATTTTGGTGATTTTGGCATCATGACCCCACTTGACTCATCCGTGCCGCCCTGATGCCGGGACCTCAGAGGGAACCAGGTTGGGTGAGGGCTCCAGGGAGCTCGTACTCGAAGGGCATAGGGTCAGTTGCCTCGTCCCTACCGCTGGCGGGTCCGGACGAGAGGTCACTTTTGGAGATTTTTGAGCTAATATCAGTTTGGGCTGAAACAGCCCATTTTCAGCTACCAACTCCTGAGGGATAATGGCGGGGCCATGTCTCTGGCTCAGAATGGAGTTGGGACCTGCCGTTAAGGGAGCATAGGGAGCCACTGTTGGTGGGCCTTGGAGTTCCTTGGTTACCAGGAACTGGCCTGTGGCTGGGCGGGACGCCTCCCTTAGGGGCAGGGTTTCAGGGTCCGGACTGAGCAGGGCATGGGTTGTGTTTGAGCCCCCGCCCCCACCAGCCACTGAGAGGGTCGGACCTGGGATTGGGATACGAGTTGGGATAGAGTGTCTATTGTCCTGTAATGCCCTTACCCTAGTCCAGTCTTAACCCCATGTGTACATATTCTGATGTGTTGCTGTACATACTTTCGTTCCCTTGTTGCAGAGTGGCAAGGATCCTGAAACGCTTTGTCACATGACACGAGCGTATTGATGCCCTTGTGAGCGTAGTGCTTTGCCTGCCTGCTCACCTGTGCGTGTCACCGCAGCGTCCCGTGGCCGGCCCCCCACGGGAACGCATCAAAAGCGTTTCACCGCCGCGGGGTTACCCAACCCTCGCGTGCCACTCGGGGCCACCAACCCCGAGCAGCGCGGCGCAGCTCGCAGCTCGCAGCGCAGCGCAGCGGCTCGCAGCGCAGCGCAGCGGCTCGCAGCGCCACCCAGCGACAGCGCCGAGTTCGTCACGGAGCCAGCAGCGCCGTCCAGAGCATCGCCCTGACCGCGCCGCGACCGTGAAGGAAGTGGACCGACCAGACCCATCGGCCGACCAGCAAGGCCGCGTCAACCACTTCCAAAACCACCGGCTGACCGGCACCAGCCGCACGCCCAGTCCAGTGCTGCAGCACCCGCCTCAACAACCACCACCAGTTCGTTGAGTTGAACGAGTGCATACCAAGGACCTCAAGACCAACTACGCCCCCGCTGCCATGGTAAACTGGCAGGAAGCGGGTAGGATGTGGCCGCGGCCCCACCCCCATGCGGCACGCCCGCTGCGTGGGTTGGTTTGGGACCAGCACTACCGCCACAGCCACCCCCAGTGCGAAGGCGGCATGCCCGGGAGCTTCGAGCTCCGCGAGGACATGGGGGAGGACCGCCTGCGGGCAGTGGAGGACTGGCTGCGGGCGGAAGGGTACGAGTACCGCTTCCGCCGCAAGCGCTGGAGGACGTGGACCCGGCCGGACAGGCCCGGCGAAGGGCTGCGCCCCGACGGGATCGAGGAGGACGAGACCCCCAACGAGTACCCGTTGGGGGCCTCGATCAATGTCTCCCTGTGGGACATGATCGAGAAGAACTTCCCGGAACCGGGGAGCGAGCGCAGACTGCAGGGCAGCAGCAGCGCGTCTCCGGCGAAGGAGAAGCGGTCCGCCGGGGACAGGAAGCGGGACCGGAAGTGGCGGGAGTACCAGGAGTCCCTGGCCGCCGAAGCCGCCCAAGGCGCCAAGGGCGGAACCCCAGCCCCCAGTCCCCAAACGGGCCAATGGTGGTCATCACCCCGGCCACGCCACCCTCGGCGACTTCATCCAAGTCGCCAGGCAGACCAGGGCCAAGCCCCGTCCGCTGCTCCTGAGGCCTCAGCAGGCCCCAGCAGGCCCCAGCAGCGACGTGGAGTCGGCCCACCGCGGGAGGATGCCGGCCGACCAGGCCAGCTCCAGCAGCAGCGCCGCTCCCGCCCAAAGGGACGTGGCGCGCGCCTGTGAGCGCGTCTCTGGGGTGCCCTGCAACCTTCGGGTTGCCCGGCAACGGGCCACGCAGCGGAACGCTGCCGTGGAGGGCGCCGTCGGCATCGCCCATGAGGAGGCCACCGAGTGGGGCAGAGGCATGGACTACCACGCCTCGAAAGTGGCAGCCATCGCGGCCGGTCTCACGGCTGCGGCCGCCCATGAGGCAGTGGCTGCCCGGATCAGGGCAACCGACGAGGAAGCCCGCCGGACGCAGGAGGCCATTGCCTGCAAGGAGGCCGAGGTGAAGGCGCTGGAAGAGGCGCTTGCCCAAGGGAGGGCAAAGAAGGAGGCGGAGGAAAGGGCCCACGCCGAAGCGACGGCTAAGGCCCAGGCGGACGCCGCCAAGAAGGACGCCATCGAGGCCTCGCGACGGAAGGTCGCTGAGGAGAGGGCCAAGACGGAGGCGGAGCTGGCGGCGTTGGAAGCGCAGAAGGCGCGGCTGCAGCAGGCCTGGGAAGCCGAGGCGGCTCGTGCTCGGGAGGAAGCCGAAGTGCGGGCTGCCGCAGCCACCGCCGCCGCAATGGAGGAGGCAGAGGCCAAACTCCGCCGCGAGACTCCCCCGGGAGGATCACCAGTGGAGACCCTTCGAAAGCTTTTCGAAGGGGACGCCTCCTCCAAGATGACGCTGGATGAGGCGGACACGGGCAGCAGTGGGAGCAGTGGCCCCACCGCCCATCGACGGAGGAAGGGCAAAGGGAAGACCCCCGAGAGGCCGCGGAGGCCAGCGGGTGGACACCCCCACGACAGTGACCCCTTCTTCACCGCCAGTGACGGGGATGAACGAGGCCGCCGACATCGCCAAGTGGTGGCTTGGACGGGCGGAGGCGGCGGAGACGTCCCCATGGAACCGGAAGGTGAGGATGAGGATCTCCCTCCTCCCTACCGGAGCTCGGAGTCTTCCGAGACCGAGACGCCCAAGTGGGGCGTCATGGACGAGGATGACGACATGGACTTCGGCATCACGAAGAAGCGCCCATCCTCGGACCCACCGAGGCGACCCGGCGGAGGCCCACCGGGACCCCCTGGCGGAGGACCATCAGGACCCCCTGGAGGACGCCCACCAAGTGGACCCCCTGGAGGCGGACCACCGGGCGGGGGAGGACCCCCTGGACCGGGCGGACCCGGCGGAAGCCCTCCTGGAGGAGCCCCTGGGGACCCCGACGACCCACCGGGGAACGGCGACCCGGATACCGCCTGGCGGTGGATTGTCTACCTCCGCAGGAGGGTCTTTTCCCTCGAGTGCGAGGTAGACACGGGCAAGGGCGAGATGACTCGCATCTCCAAGGTCGCCGCGCGCGCGCAGACAGAGCTGGACATCGCCAGGGCCGAGATCAGACAGCTGAACACGGTCATCAGCGGCCTGCAGCAGAGGCTGGACGCGCTGGAGGCCCGTGGGAGCGTCGGCAGCGACCACCCACCCCTGGAGTCTGGCTCGTCGGAGGACGGCTGGGGACCCGGACCAGGTCCAGGCAGACCCCACGCCCCCGGCGGAGCCCCCAGGAGTCGCCCCGGCGCCAGCGCCCCCTCTCTCACCGCCCCCTCTCACCACAGCGCGGGCCGCCGCAACGAGCGCGTGCCGCCCGGCAGTGGCAGTGAGGATTGGCGTGATGAGTGGCTCAGCTCGGACTACCACAACCGCCGTGCTCCACCGCGGACGCCTGTACGCCCCCGACGCCCGGCACCAGCCCCGGTGCCAATCCCAATGGCTGGAGGACGTTATGGTGTACTCAGGGATGATGTCCCCAGAGGAGACGTGGAGTGGGATGTCGGCGAAGGTGAGGATCTGGACCTGGACCTGGAGGAGTTCGACATCAGCCCGCCGCGTGGTGTACGACGGGAGGCCGCTGAACGCAGCCGCCAGCGTCGTGATGAGGATGCGTACATGGAAGCAGTACGGCGTGAACATCTAGGTTCAGCGTACATGGAGGAACCGCGGCGTAGCCACAGGGATTCCATGGAGGAGATGGACGTGGCGGCCGTGGGAGTCCGTGGGCGAGGCCGATGGGAACCTCGGTCGACCTCGCGGCCGGCGTTCATGGTCTCTAAGGCCGCGGACGCCGCCGTGTGGGAAGACTTGAAGGACATCAAGCGCCCCATGTACGACGGCAACCCCCTCAACCTCGACCGCTTCTTGGAGAAGCTGGACGATTGGGGGCTGACCGTCACTGAAGACATGCCTCACGCGGATGCGGAGAGATATGTCTTCAGACGGTTCAGGTACCGCCTGCCGGAAGTGCTCGGAGAGCTATACTTCATGGCGACCAAGGAGGGGAAAATCAAGACCCTCAAGGAAGCCAAGAAGTGGCTCAACGAGCAGGAGCGGGTGGACGCTCCGCAGGTGGCTGCCAAGCGGTGGAAGTCCATCAAGCTTGAGCATGATGGACGGGAGATCCGCCTGCGGGATTGGCGGGACTTCCGAGGGAAATACACCCTCTACCGCCGCAACGTGGAGGATTGGAACGAGGGTGACGAGCAGGCTCGCCTGCTCTCCATGCTGCTGGAAGCATGGATCAAGAGGGTCACCAAGGAGGAATCCAAGAGGGCCAAGTCCAACCACACGGTCAAGATGATGCTCCCCAAAGAGTATCATACGAACGTGGTGGCTTGGGCGAAGAAGAACGTGGCCCGGGATGTCAAACGGCACTCCCTGCGGAATGCTCTCCTCATCACCGTCTCGGGCAATCGCGAGAAGACCGCGATGTGGCGCCTTGACGAGTGTGAGTTGAGCGGCCAGACCATCCGTCTGCAGGCCATCCCGGCGCGGATGAGCTGCGACGAGATCCTGGAGTGGGTTGGCGAGGAAGTACTCAAGGAGTACCGAAACCTCCACCACACCCGCGGGTTGAGGCCCGGCGACCGCGACGTCAACTACGTTGGCGAGGGACCTGGCGGGGAAGCTGCCATGGACCCAGCGGGAGCCGGCGGCGATGAGACTCTCGTCGACGATGACGACGACGATGAGCCCGCCGAGGTGGCCGTTTGTGCCTTCGTGGCCAAGAACCTGAGCGCGGGGAGCAAACCGGGAAACTGGAAGCCCCTGCAGCAGGGTTGGAGGAAGCAGGAGAAGAGGGACCCTCGCCGCATTGGCGACCCTCCGCTGTCCTTTGGGGAGTTCATACGAGCTCACCCTCAGGGCTGTTTCGTGTGTTATGGGAGGAAGCGAGGCTTCAACCATGACCACCGAACATGCCCCGTCCACAAGGCCGACACGGAGGCTTACAAGAAGGCGCACGGGTCGAAGAAGCGTGCGCCCGCGGGTATCCGGGAAGCCAAGGTGGAGGTGGACACGGACGAGCTCTCCAAGCTGGTGTCGCAGGGGACCGAGCTGGCCAAGGAGATCCAGGAGATCAAGAGGAACTGGGTCCCCAGGTCGGACAACAAGAACAAGGAGAACAACCAGAATGACCAGAACAAGGACAAGGACAAGAACAAGGGTAAGAAAGGGGGAAGGAAGAAGGGGGTCAACGAGGTTGATGCGGAGGAGAACACCCCTTCCTCCACAACCGACGCCCCCTAGCGGAGCCCCTGCAGCCAAGGGCCCCAGCTAGGGCGGTCGCAGGATCGTGACGTGGGAAGCGCCGAACCATCCCAGTCGGGAGTCGATAAGCACAAAGGGACTGCCGCGGGCGGAAGGCCCGGTCCGGCACCCAGTCGCGGAGGCGGGGTGAGGGCAAGTGAAGGCACGAACCCTTGCACCCGTCCGTCCTTCGCGACCAAGAATGTGTTTGATGTACTACAGGATCTATCCGAGAGTATCCGAGGATCACCCGGACCGCAGCTGGATGCTGCAGATGGGCAGCCTGAGCCCATTGTCCACGACCTGCACCGGTCGCTTGTTGAGCTTCTGGAACGGCCGGAGATCCTGAGTTTGCACGCCGTGCGCCGTGTCGGTCGCGAGCGGCAGTTGCATCTTAAGGTCCGTGCCTTATGCGGGGAAGTGGAAAAGGTTTTCGACGTGTTGGTCGACACGGGAGCTCAAGTCAGCTTGGTCAAGGCTGGCCTACTTCCACCAGAGTGTCTGACCGACAGTCGGAAACCTGTCAGGCTGAAGGTGGCGAACGGCGAGTACATGGTGGGAGGCACGAAGGAAGCGGCCATTGGGCTGCAGTTCGTGAACCATCGTGAGCTGAGCCGCCCAGACCTCGGCAAGGAAATCCTCCTGCACGGTCGCTTCTACGAGGCCGAGATGGACTGGGACATGATCGTTGGATACGACTTCATGATGGAGACGGACTCCGGCGTTCTCCCGGCCCAAGCCTCCATGACCCTGTACCAGGACGACCAGCTCTCGTGGCTTTCGTCACCTGAGCACCATGTGGAATGCCAATGGATCCACCCCGAACGCAATCAGCTCGAAGTGGCCGCGCTGGACACTGAGCCCACTGGGCCAGCAAACCAGGAGTACGGCGTAATGCCGGAAGTGGCGAACCGAGTGGTCGCGGACCTGGGAGCGTCGGATCTGGCCCTGGATGCGTTCTCTTCAGGAACCTCCGCCCATCTTCGGGTATGTGAGAAGTACTGGAGCGCCCAGGACTCCGCGTGGAAGAAGCACTGGGGTCCGCATCAGGGTTTGATGTGGATCCATTGCCCCCGTTGGGACATTCCAAGAGCGATAGCGAAGATTCGCAAGGACCGCTCCAAGGCAGTGCTGGTTGTTCCTATGGGATGCACCGAGGAGGAAAGTACCCGACATTGGGTAGCCTCATTGACCAACATGACCTTAAACAAGGTCGTCCTACTGGCTGGAGAGAGTGTCTATCAGGACGCTAAGGGACAGCCCATGCCACCCCAGAGATGGCCAACAGAATTCCACTATGTGGATGGGGGCCTTGATCAGGCCGACGCCACGGACTTCGTGTGTGTCAACCGCATCATAGCAGAGCCCTGGCGGCAATGCCTTGCCGTTCCCCCTGTTGACATCGAAGAATCGGAATCGGAAGACCCCCTCACTGAAGAGGAGTGGGATCTGGTTCAGGGGTATATGGATCAGCCCTTTCACGACTGGGGAAACCAGCGTGAGGGCAAGGGCCAGGACAGAGCCTGGTGGGAAGTGGACTCGATCGTCTCTGGTTCCTATGACGGGAACACCTTCGTGCAGAGGGTGCTGGACCACCTATCCAGCCAGGACGAGCCAATCGGGGGTAACCCACCCACCTACGGCGACATATTCCGAGGCAAGACCAGAGATGGCCCTTTGGGCCACCTGGGAAGACCACCTGAGCCGAAACCGAGCGGGGTCGCTACCCCTCAAGTAAGCTCCGTGGTCCTGGTGCCCGGAAAAGCCAAGGCGGAGTCCGATGACTGCCCCAAGATCCAGGCGTTGAGGGCCAGGCTGAAGCACAAGTATGGCGAGACCTTCTTCAGCGGAAAACCTGTGTTCCCCCCACCGGTGCGTGCACCGTATGGCGAGGCCAAGATACGACTGAAGCAGGACCCCCGTGTGTATCGGCACCGGGAGTTTGCCCTGAGGGGCGAGAGGAAAGAGGCCATGGAGAAGATCCTCCGTGACTTCATCCAGAGAGGCTGGCTAGAGCCGTGCCACTCCGAATGGGCCTCTCCGTGCTTCGTCGTCCCCAAGAAGGTTGCCGGTGAGTGGCGGCTCGTGGTCGACTACCGCAGCCTGAACGCCCAAACGCAGCACGACAGCTATACGCTGCCCCTCATTGAGGACATGCTGCAAAAGCAACACCGGCGGAGGATCTTCACGGTGATTGACCTGAAACATGGTTATCATCAGATGCCTCTCGCCGAGGAGTCCCGTGCCTGCACAGCCATGAGCACCCCACTTGGACCTCTCCAGTGGAAGGTGATGCCCATGGGCGTTACCAACGGCAATGCGGCTTTTCAGCGGATGCTGGAGAACCTGCTTGAGCCGGTGCGCGACTGTGCGGACCCCTTCGTGGACGACGTGATCATCGCGTCCGGGGACCCCAGTATGAGCTACGAGGAGCTCCTGGAGGCACACGAGAGGGACGTCACTGGAGTGCTGGACCTTCTGGCTCGGCACAAACTCACGGGCAGCAGTGACAAGGCCACCATTGCGGTAAGCGAGGTGGTCTTCGCTGGCCACGTAGTCGGGAACGGGCAGCGAAAGCCCATACCTGGCAAGGTGGCTGCGATTGAGCACTGGGAAAAGCCCAAAACGGTCTCTGAGCTACGGGCGTATCTGGGGTTCTGCAATTACTACTCGGGGTATATCAAAATGTATGCCGAATATGCAGCCCCCATGACGACCATGCTCAAGGGCAACCGAGAGGAGACCAAGAAGGGGTCCAAGAAGGCTCTGGTCTGGACAGCTGAGTCCGACCGTGCCTTTGAGGGGATGAAGCAGGCGCTGCTATCCGCAGTGGGTCTGCACCTCGTGGATCCCGACCGAGGGTTCGTCCTGCGCACCGACGCTTCCGACTACGCCATTGGCGCTGTGTTGGAGCAAGTGCTTGAGGACGGGAGGCACGTGCCCGTGGCCTTCTGGAGCCGAGTCCTGGCGGAAGGCCAGAGACGGACGTGGACGCCCCGTGAAAAGGAGGCGTATGCCATCGTCATGGCTCTCAGGAAATGGGCTGGGTACATAGCCCTCCATCCCGTCACCGTCTGCACCGACCATCAGAGTCTGCAGTCGTGGCACAAGGAGCACGTGGACACCCCCTCAGGTCCCGCCTCCCGACGGGCAAGATGGCATGAGACCTTGGCCAAGTTCGACCTCACGGTTGTGTATATTCCTGGAAAGGATAACACCGTGGCGGACTGTCCCAGTAGGTGGGCCTATCCCGCCAGCAAGGGCATGACAGATATCTCTGCCCATGGCGATGAGGCTGAGACCGCTGAAGCCAAGAGAATCATGGAAATGGAGCGCCTGATGGAGGAGGAGGGTGCTAAATGCTTCGTCGTCATGGCTGCAGATGCCCCCCTCGCGTCGAGGGTGAGCAGAGCGGTCAGTGTACTCGCCCCTGTGGGAGCTGAGTCCGACAAGCACCTCTTCCCGGAATCTTGCCTCCAGGACGACTGGACCGACGATTACGCCAAGTCTGAGGCCTTTGCGGCCGAGTATAGGGCTGTGACCGACCCTGACGACGGGCAGAAGTGGCCAAAGGGGCTGACTGAGGAAGATGGCAAGCTCTACCGGAATGGTAAGCTGCTAGTACCGGAGTCCTGGGTGCTCGAGCTTTGTGAAGCTTGGCACCACCACATGCCGCACCCAGGGGTCAAGAAGCAAGCCCTTGACATGCAGCGTCGGTTCGAGATCGACCATATCGTTCTCTACACCGCCATCAAGAAGGTCAGGAAGGGTTGCTTGGTCTGTCAGGCCTGCAATCCCGATAACCGGAACGTCAAGGGGGAACCCCAATGGACCCCGGTTCCTGACCAGCCCATGGAGAGCGTGGCCATGGACGTCTTCTCCATGCCCGAAGTGCACATTGGCAAGGAGACCTTTGACTGTGTGGTTCTCTGTGTGGACCGCCACAGCGGCTACGTTGTAGCTGTTCCGGCACGCAAAAAGAGGTTGCTTGCCAAGGAAGTGGCAGTCATGATGATTCGTCATTGGCTGACCGTCTTTGACATCCCCCGCACCATTTGCAGTGACCGAGGGCCCCAGTTTACTGGTGGCTGGTTCAAGGCTATGTGTTCCCTCATGGGGATACGTCATGCCAAGAGCGTCGCCTATCTCAGCCGGTCTAACGGCCGTGCTGAAGTGGCTGGACGGCAGCTGTTCGAGAAGCTGCGCAAGATCCACATCACCAATCCACGGCGGAACTGGTTTGAGGAGATGTGGCCTGCTCTGAAGGCCCATCATGACACCCCCACTCCGGGCGGTCTGTCCCCTCACCAGATTCTGTTCGGCAGGGACCCCCTGGGTAGGGGACTTCCCTTGTCTGGTGATGGCATGGCTATGGATGCCAAGGAATTCTTCGCGCGGCAAGAGCAAACGGCGCGGGACATCCGCCAGCAGCTCGAGAAGGAGCATGCTGAGCGTCAGAAGTCCGCCCCGAGCTCGACAGCGCAGAAGTTCAGGGTCGGAGACCCGGTGTGGGTGATCAGACCCCGCCCCATGGGCACCCACCGCACCAAGACCTGGTTCACACCCGGCGAGGTGGTTCGCAGGATTGGTGAGGACACCTACCGCATCAAGGTGTGCCACGGAAAGTTCCGGGAGCGCCACGAGAGTCAACTCCGTGTGCGGGAACCCGACCTCCGTGGCCAGCATGTGTCCCTGAGCTATGCCGCACATGAGGCCGATTCGGACGACGACTATGCTGAGCAGGACAACTATACAGTCGAGAAAATCCTGGCTCAGCGTCCGAAGGGGACGGCACCCGGAGGTCTGGAGTTCAAGGTTCGTTGGCGAGGCTATGGGCCGTCCCACGACACCTGGGAACCCGTCTCCTCGTTCGTGCCGCGGGTCAATACTCCCTTCATGGAGTACATCCGCAAGCACAAGACCAAGATCCACGTTTCGGACTTGGCAGCACTCACCCGGGCGATTGCAGCCAGGGGTGCCTGATCAGCGCCCTGAGCTCTCCCCTGATGCGTTTGAAGCGCTTGTGAGGCCGACGAATCGTCCCTTACTTGCTTGCTCTCTTCCATCTTTCGGTGACAAAGTGGCCATATACCCCCCCCTGCTGAATCCAGAGGAGGATGGCCCCTCTCTTCAATTCTATTCGTCACTCCCCACCTGCTGAATCCTTGGGAAACCAGGTAGGGCGACGGACCTTCATTTTTCTGAGCTCTTGGGGCCTTGAAGCCCATACGACGTTGCGCAACGGATGCCGCTGTCATCGGCATTGCGATTTTTGAGTGTGTGGTCTGGTTCCATGGCACTTGCGGAATCCAGACCAGTCAACGTGTGTCTCGAGACTATATATGGCCTGCATTCAGGCGTTTTCCTGTCCACCCTCCTGCATTGCCTTATCCTAACCGGGGCGTGGTTTGGCGCTCTGTCCAGAGTGCGTTTACGCGCCTATTTACCCCATTTATTGCTTATTTTTCTGCCCCCCCAGGATATGTGCATCTGTATGTTGAGTCTTGTCGGCCCATCACTGAGATGTGGACTGTTTTTCCCCTGAGGGGATGCGAATCGTACACAAAGGCGCCTTGAGTCGCCGTGTACATGTTCTTACAGCCTGGTCCAGCCTGGACCAGTACCTGAGTACAGATTCTACTGTTTGAGTGCTCGTGATACCGTGTTGCCCTATTCGCTGTGATGTGTGGAGATCCTGATGGCGCCAGGCGGGAAGCCCAGTTGCCTGACTACACTCCCAGCGGTCCGCCACTGTCAGTCCCAGTGTGAGCCTACCGATTCGCAGACGCACTTGCAGTCGGATGGCGGCCTCCGGTGCTCCTGACCTCGGTCAGTCTGCCTGGGAAACTGGTGGTTTGAGGAGTCGACGCCTCCGCCCACACTGCATGAGGACTCCCTCATGTATGGCCTTCGTGGTAATAGGGCGAGGGAAAAGACGGCCTTGATGCCCGATCCCTTCAGGAGGAGCTCCCTTAAGATCTCTTAAGGAGTTCGGCTGTATCACTCTGGACTCGCGTCGTATGGATATGGACATGGTGCGCCCGAGGAAGGACCCGTGGGGACTCTCCCCAGTCGGCGGGCCTTGGGAAGCTTGGGGTAGCCTGATGGATCTTTGTGGTCGCTCTCGGCCTGTGGGACCACCTCGGTCGTCGTGTGTCGCCTATGTTGGCCGTGTATGCCACTGCCACTGTGGTGGTGACCGTGGCAGCCGGCACCCGGTGCGCCTGGTATGGGTTAACGGGTCCTTTGGATGCCGAACAATCGCCGCGGACCCGGGACTTGATACTTGATACCATACATGTGCTACGAGCCTTTACAGCATCATACCTATCTTACTGTGGGATTTGACAGCCTAACCTGCGAATCAGCCTGAAGTGAGGATGTGACACCCCCCCTTCAGGAGATGGTCCTGGGTACCCGCTGCCATGCGTGGTGTTATCGAGCCCCCCCCAGGGTTTGCTCTAAGGAGGGGGGTGAAGCGGTACCCAGAACCCCATGGCTAGGTTACGGCATACAACCGGTCTCCGGTCCACTAACCCCATGTACGGAAGGGAAGACCGGTCTCCGGTCCACTAACCCCATGAACGGAAGGCGCCCGTTGACGCCCGATGCGAGCCCGGCGGGAGCGTGTTCCGTGCCGTAAAGCCCCGCATCGGCAACCGATGTACCGCCAGCGGAGATTTGCGTATCAGAATATCAGGAATCAACAGGGTTTTATTTTCATATTGTTTCCGTCAATTTTTACGCTTCCGTTCTGATACTCACTGTTTTGACTGCTGGCGGTTGGATCGCGACTTTACCGTAACCGCCAGTTCAACTGTTTATAATGGAAATTTTAACGCTATCCGTGACGAAGGCTCTAAAGTCTTCAGGAATTGCGTTGATGCATCCGCAATTTTCACATTCTACACTCGCAACCTTAATCCGAATTTTTCAGGATGTCGAAATCGGATTTTCGACTTCGACATCCCCGCAGTTGATTTGACCTCTTTCGAGTGGACCTACGTGCTTCCCTATGCACGAATCAACTTTCCTTTTATCCTGCCCTCCATTTGTCTTAAAGATATGGGCAAAACAAAGTTGATTCGTGAGGCCACTTGTGAAGGTCATATCTCGTGTTGCTTGCGAGGAATGACAAAAAGGAAACGTGGGATGTATTCACAATACTCCCGACGTAATTTAGGAAGCATCATATGCCTTGCGTCTCCACACGTGCGCGTTAGTGTAATGGATCATGGTCAAGAGGGTAGAGTTTGCGTTATAACTCTTTGGCCATGATATTGCATGCGTTAAGATAACTTTCGAGTGTAGCGCGCAAGTGTTGGTGTTGCATAGGAACTCTCCTTGACTTCCTATGAGCGATTGACACAAAGTTATGCCCTTGGAGGGGCATGACATATCGTGGGGGCAGCTACCTTTTTGGGCAATATGTGGTATGTGCCATGTGTTGTGTTGCGTGCCCATTTGGCGGGTCCATCGCCCCAAGCCGAACCCGCCAATGGACCTCATATTGTGTAAGCCCCTTCTCCAAACTCCCCACGATCAATTGCAAGCCTAACCTTCGTGAAGGGAAGCTTGTGTGGCGATCCCTAAGCGATGCGTTGGGAGCAAGGTGTGTGTTTTGTAATTTTCCATATTTTCATGTGCCCACTTGGAAGGCAGCGCTCGTAACCTTTCAAAGCGCCCCAAGTGGAGCACATATGTGGGATCGAAGGTCATTGGTGTCAAGTCATTATGTTTAGAAGGATTAGTTGATTACACGATCCATGCCGAAGATATTATAATATAATTGTGCGCCTTTCAAGGCACTTTTGTGTATCTTTGTGCCAATTTTGCCGTTTTTGGCCCGTCACGATGTCAAGTGGCGACCGTGTATTTCAACGTTGCGCTCAATTGACATCATGACCCAAGTATGATATGAGGGTACATACTTCGGTGCCCAACATATCTTGGACCCGGCGAATAACTCCTCTTGGGCTTGGCACACCGTGGCCGCCATGTTGGCGATTTGGGACTATCCCAAATCATGGGCTCACTTGGCGACCCTGCCATTCCCAAAACCGGAGGAGTTGGGCGACGCCCAAAAGATATGTTGGACACACATGACTTGATACCAATCCTATGGCACACTCCGGTCCAAGTCGGGCATGTGCCTCATTTGCCCCAACCATGAGTGTGCGCATTTTTGGCCATTTTGAGCAATTTTCCACTTTTGCTGCCCGCCGTGTACTATGTTGAGCCCACCCGTGCACACCGGACGCACGAACCAACGGACCATATATGACATGGGTGTTATGCATAATGGTCCCCATGGTTCACACACCACGTGGGCGAAGCGGAGCAACCTTCGCTAAGGCGCTAGCCCAGAGTGAGTGTGGGCAATTTTACCATTTTGGCATTTGTGGACCCAATTGGGATCGTCACCACGCCGAGTGGCATGAAGATCTTTGAGAGCCAAGGGCATGGGAATCTCTGTTGGACTCCCGGTGGATCGCGTATGGAATGGCGGATCCGTCCTCCAAGCCGGCGTGGAGATATACTATTGGGAGCACCCCGAGTTTTGGCTCATTTCGAGCAGCCAAAATGACCCCATTTTGGGACCCCAATTTCCCCCTTCCGTGTGGTCAATTGGCGGCCCCATTTCTCTATGCCCATAGGGAGCCCGGACCTAACTTCAAGTTGTACACTCAGATATGAGTCCTAGGTCCTGCCTCCTACCCTGTGAGCCATTGGCCTTACCTTGGCCGGGCGAGCCACGCGTGGGAATGACGCAAATTTTGGTGATTTTGGCATCATGACCCCACTTGACTCATCCGTGTCGCCCTGATGCCGGGACCTCAGAGGAAACCAGGTTGGGTGAGGTCTCCAGGGAGTTCGTACTCGAAGGGCATAGGGTCAGTTGCCTCGTCCCTACCTCTGGCGGGTCCGGACGAGAGGTCAATTTTGGAGATTTTTGAGCTAATATCAGTTTGGGCTGAAACAGCCCATTTTCAGCTACCAACTCCTGAGGGATAATGGCGGGGCCATATCTCTGGCTCAGAATGGAGTTGGGACCTGCCGTTAAGGGAGCATAGGGAGCCACTGTCGGTTGGCCTTGGAGTTCCTTGGTTACCAGGAACTCGCCTCTGGCTAGGCGGGACACCTCCCTTAGGGGCAGGGTTTCAGGGTCCGGACTGAGCAGGGCATGGGTTGTGTTTGAGCCCCCGCCCCCACCAGCCACTGAGAGGGTCGGACCTGGGATTGGGATACGAGTTGGGATAGAGTGTCTATTGTCCTGTAATGCCCTTACCCTAGTCCATTCTTAACCCCATGTGTACATATTCTGATGTGTTGCTGTACATACTTTCGTTCCCTTGTTGCAGAGTGGCAAGGATCCTGAAACGCTTTGTCACATGACACGAGCGTATTGATGCCCTTGTGAGCGTAGTGCTTTGCCTGCCTGCTCACCTGTGCGTGTCACCGCAGCGTCCCGTGGCCGGCCCCCCACGGGAACGCGTCAAGAGGACTGATCAGTGCAAAGACGAGTTGTCAAGTAGAGTGACCGTGCCCGGCCATATGAGCGGAGAGGACTGCACCGCAAACAAAATTTCGTGAGGACTCCACGAGCTTTGCCTTTAGAGATGCGTCTGTTGCGTGCAAAGGTTTTCGATTTCTCAGTGGTGAGGATTACTGAGCTGCTGAGGGCTCTGCAGCGCTGCCGAGTGACGTAATGAGCAAAGCGTGCGCTGCCGATGAGAAGGAGCGCCCCGCCGAACCAGGGCGTCGAGGCTACGAGACCAGTTGAGACAACCAGCGCGCCCTCGCCTTGTTGAAACACCAGCTGGCGAATAGCGCGCCTTTCCCTTGTTGCTGGTGGGCTCGTGGTGTTTGCCCTGATGAAGGAGTTCAGGTCCACTGAGAACTTCCTGTCAACGCGTTCACGCAAGACAAGGTGTCTGTGGCGGAGGGGCAAACCGCCCGGGCTTTGCCCTGAAGGAACCCCACTAAGCTCTGTTTTCCTGCCCTCCCACCCTCTGTTTGTTTGTACCACATTTGTGGTTGAGATCCTGATTGAATGTAGATTCATGCGAAAAACAGGTATGGCCCTGACGTTCCACAGGACTCCGAAGTGTGCCCTTTGGGCCTGCCTGGGGCGCACAAAGTTCGTACGCTGTGTACCGCGCACCACGGAGAACTTCGGCAGCTGGACTTGCGTCGAGTGTCGACACACCAACGTGGACGCCAGCGTGCCCTTTTCATCTGAGTGCAGAAGGCGCTGAAGGGATGCGCCCGTATGCATACTCTACCTGTTTAGTTTCCCTCTCTTCTTGCAGTTCTTCTTGTTGTTTTTAGTTGTTGCCAAAATCTCCCATCTGCCAGTCTCAGGATGAGCTGCATGTAAAAATGACTTATGTGTCAGAGGCCTGTTTGGGCCCGAAAGCACTGTGTTTGTGCTTGAAAGGTTGCAACTATGTGCACCTTTGCCTTGGTTTTGACCATTTCTGTTACAAGTGTTCGATCATGTCCTGTGTGGTGTTATGGCTTCGAACAGCAGCAGCGCAACAGCGCAGCGCAACAGCACGCAAATCGCAAGTCGCAGTCGCAATCGCGCTGACAGTCTGTGAATAATAAAGAAGCATCGAATGCCAACTGTGAATGAGCGCTGTAAGATACTTCGATCTTTGAACAGGGTTTATGTCTTCGAGATTGTGTTATTATTGGTGCCCCGTCTAAAGATCCTGCGAGGTTTGTCGATTGGGATTTTGGATTTCGGATTTTGAGAAACAAAGAGGCACAGGAGTGCAGTCGAGTTCCCAAGAAACAAACCACAACAAGTGGTAGCCAGCTAGGTGGCGGGGAGGATCAATCTTCGAGATCAATCTTCGACGCCGCAACGCCGTCAACTTGATTTGGACTTCGATCTACAATGGAGCTGCCCTTCGACGACGCAGCTATGCTGCATTTCATCAGAGACAGTTTGTTTCGAAGTGATTCACCCTTGCATCACTAATTTTCGACCTCGTTAGAGAAGTTCATCGCAGAGCGCATCGCTAGTCGAGAAAGCGAGTGGTTTCCATGTCTCTCTCGTGATCTTCACAGCTGTTCGCAGAAGCTTGCGGATACTCAAGCCAAAGTTATCGAATTGGAACAACGCATCGATGTATTGCAGGCAACAGCAGCAAGTGCTACCGCAGCAACTGAACAACGCGTTGATGTATTGCAGGCAACAGCAGCAAGTGCTACAGCAGCAACTGGCCAGCGCATCGATACCTTGCAGTCCTCGACGGAAAATGCAACTCAAGCTGCTGCAAATGAGCTTCGACGCGTAGAACATGAATTGTCGCAATGTTACGCTCTTCTCAACGAATTTGTACGAACTTCGAGTCCACCACCTCTGAACAACATCCAGTTTCCGCAACCACAACAACAACAGTTTCCGCAACCACCGTCTTCTTCGAATTCGAACCAACCTCACCCTCCACAACAACCACTTCCACAGCGGCCTACCTTCGAACCGCTACCCCAGTTCGTAGTTCAACGTGCTCCTTCGCAGGAGATTTTGGGACGCCGCGTCGAGCGCCTGAACAAACTGGTCAAGAGGTTCACGGGTAAACCTGGATGTGGAGAATTTCGAACATGGAAAGAAGATCTATTACGAGCCTTCACTTTGTCGGACATCACCTCACCCGTCGATCAGGCAGCAACGATGTCATTCCTCCTCGATGGTGATGCCGCTGAGTACTATCATAGCCTGACGAAAGTTGTACAGGACGACTGGTTCGAGCTCATGCGTGTGTTAGGCCAGCGTTTCGACTGCATATCCCATGAGCCAGTGTATTTGTCGAGAATGTTGAGCTTGAAAGAGAGCGAGTTTCCCCGACATGCAGATTACGTTCGAGAATTTCGTACATGCGTTATCAAGTCGAAGGTCAACACGAATGAACTCCAGATGGGTTACCTCGTCAGCTCTCGATTTGTTGAAGGGTTGTCGAATGAGGCTGTGCGCCGGCAGTACATCGTTGAAGTCCGTTCGAGATGGCGTTCTAATAATCCATTTGGATTCGATACCTTGGTAGAGACCATCGCGGAAACCTACATTGCGGCTGGGTATCAACTGGAAGAAGTACAGAACGCATCGAGAACGACATCAGATCCCACCCTGGGTCCTGCAGTGTCGAGACCCCTGCCTATGATGGTCCCACCTACTTCGACTTCCACGTTTCCATCGAACCCTATGCCAACGCCACACGTCACACCGATGCCGACCCCAGCTGCGGCGCCCACGGCTTCGACCGTGGCAGAGCCGATGAATCTCGATGCAATTGCCAAGCTTCGAGAAGAGTTACATGCCTACATTGGTGAACGGTTCGGACGTCAACATGGCGGACGCCAAGAGGGTTGAGAAAGCAGACGTTGCTACAACTGTGGCGAACAAGGACACTTGGCCCGCGACTGTCCAAAAGGTCGACCGCCATCCCGAGGACGAGAACGCCGGGAATCACGGTCGAACACACCGAAACGAGATCAAAGTCGAGACAGCAAGGGACGGTTTCGATCCCGCTCCAAGAGCAGAGAAAGGCCTACAACGGCCTAGAAAACAATTCCGAAGACCTGTTGGCGGACGTCCTTGAGAAGAGCTGAACACCACCACCAGCACCAATAAACCCGAAAAGAATTCGACGCTTGGAAGTGTCACTGTCGAAGGAACCGAACCTGAGCATGCGTCTCTGTTCACGCTTCAAGGGCGCATTTGCGCATGTCGTGAAGACTCCTTTGACTCCAGCGTGGAACTGTTGGTCGACTGTGGAGCGACTAGTGACTTTGTGTCGATGCAAACAGCAAAGAGGGCGCCACTTCCCCTCTATAAACTGAGAAACCCTGGACATGTCTTGACAGCAGGAGGTGTCCAAGTCGAAGTACGGTACTACACGCGAGCTTATGTTCGAGTTGGAGAGCTTGTATTTCGTCATCACTTCAAGGTCTTGGAGATTTTGCCGGATGTAGTGCTTGGACTACCATGGCTTCGAAGCTACAATCCAACTGTCAACTGGAAGGAGCGATACGCCGACATCCAACATGGTTCGATTTCGTACCGGTTGTCTTTTGGCGAATCCGAACATTCCACCCAGCTACAGTTTCAAGCAGCTTCAAAGCTGGACCTTCTTTCGATACTTTCATCCAGTTCCTCGAAAGCGAGTCCGGTTGGGAATCCTACCCCACATGCCAACGAACACCCTGACCTACACTCGTCGACACACGTTCAGCGCAGTACTGACACGTACGATGAGTCCGAAACGGAAGATGGTATCACCGATGAGGAGTGCAGCGATATGGAGATTGAGTACATTTCGTTGCCGAAGCTCAAAAGAGAGATCCGTCGATCTGATCTCACGGGAGATCAAGTATTTCTGTGTTGCATGCCTCGACCAGCAGTGCCGGTCGATGAAATGTATAAGATGCAAGCCAGTGATGACAATGATCACGGGCTTGACCCTGTTCGACGCAAACTACCGAGTCGATTACATAAGTGGGCGGACCTCTACGACCGGGAGAAAGCGGAATATGGAGACCTACCTCCGCATCGACCTGGAAGAGACCATCGAATACGCCTCGATTCGGAAGAAAATCCACCGTGGGTACACCCTTACAAAATGGATCCGAGCCAACTAGATGAACTTCGACGACAATTGGACAAGTTGCATCGATCTGGTCGCATCAGACCATCCTCGAGTCCATACGGACCGGGTTGCCTACTGGTGAAGAAAGCGAATGGTAAATGGCGTATGTGCGTCGACTACCGAGCGTTGAATACACGAACTGTACGAGATCGATATCCTTTGCCATCGATCCAATCCATCTTGAGTACACTGGGGGGTTCCACCGTATTCTCAAAGATTGACCTTGTTAGTGGGTTCCACCAGATCCGAATTCAAGACGAAGATATCGAGAAAACCGCCTTCAACACACAATTTGGCGCCTTCGAGTGGGTTGTTATGCCCTTTGGCCTCTGCAATGCACCATCGACGTTCCAACGCGTCGTGAATGATGTCCTTCGAGACCACTTGGGGATCTTTGTATGGGTGTACATTGACGACATCCTCGTGTTCTCGAAGGATGCGGACGAACACCAACGACACCTCGACCTGGTAAATGACCTACTCCGTGAGCACCAGCTCTTCCCCTGCATCGATAAATCCACATTCTTTCAGAGTCGAGTGCCCTTCTGCGGATACATCATCGACCAAGATGGAGTACACATGGACCCCGAAAAGATCAAGGTCATTCGAGGTTGGCCTCCACCAACTACGGTCCATGAAGTTCGACAGTTCATTGGATTGTGTGGATTTTACCAGCAGTTTGTCGAAGGGTTCCAAGCTGTCGCAGCCCCTCTGACTGCAATGTTTAAGGCAGACTTCGAGTGGGAATGGACAGCCGTCCACCAACCTTCCTTCGACAAGCTGAAGCAGGCGATGATCAGCGCGACACATCTCAGTGCTATCGACCCCCGACAGCCGTATCACCTGTACACAGACGCTTCGAAAGACTGCGTGGGTGCTACGCTGGCGCAACGATGTGCGCATGGGAAGTACAAGGGACATCTTCGACCTATTGCCTTCATGTCGCGGAAAATGCAGCCTGCCGAAACTCGATACCCGATTCGAGAACAGGAGTTGTTGGCCATCGTATTAGCCTTGAAACAATGGTTTCACCTACTTCGAGGAACGCAGCAGGTGCACGTGCACACTGACCACGAAAGTCTTCGATATCTCAAGACCTGTCCTCGACCGCTGACACCACGGCAAGCACGATGGTCCCAATTCCTCGAGGAATACAACCTGACGTTGTGGTACGTGCCGGGCCTCGAGAACCCTGCGGCAGATGCCTGCTCACGTTTAACTTCGCGGCAGTTGATGGAGATCGAAAATGCTACACGTACACGGGCTTTCGCAATTCCCCTGGTCGAAGACTGGGCTTCACCGGAAGGAGAACCTGTCGATGAGTTCCTACATGTACTCGAAGACACATTCTCTCATGACGAGGTGTGGCCCCAGCCGTACGACCACCTGTACGTTTCACTACGAAGCGGACGCTCCGTGGGGAAGGAACTTGACGCAGATGAGCTTGCGGAACCAGCCCTCCAATTCGACACCGAACCCGCCGTCGAGCCGGAGGACCTGGAGCCGCGACCGTCGAGCGCGACAACTGCGGAGCCGGAGGACCTGAGACTGGATCCAGCACCATCGGACGAGATCATGGCTGAGAATTCACACCAACCAAACATGCATCTCGATGAGGCTGGCAATGAGCCAGACACGTCTACTGACACCGACGACCTCCCCGATGTAAGCATGGATCGCCCCCTTCGAGTCACCTTTGGCAATGAACTTCGATACGCACCGACCATGGCGGAACTGATTCGCTGTCGATGTCACCGTGACGGCACGTTGCAATCGGTTCCCTTGCCGAAAGTTGGGTCGAACACGCCGTACCCTTCGAGTCTTAAGGGTACACACCGCCGAGTACATCGACATTATCAGTGCAAAGACTTGACTTCGACAGCTGTGTGGGCGACAGCCTATCGGGAGGACCCCCGGACGAAACACATCTACGAAGTCGCAATTCGAAGCCCTGCGGCACGACACCAGCTTCGAGATGCCAAGTTGTCCTTCGATGATGGCAAATTCTTCCATTTGTCGATGATGGGCAAACGTGTGCTTGTCCCCCGAACGCTGGTTACGTCGATTGTGGCTATGTATCACGAGTCGGAGTTCTATGGCCACTCAGGAGTCCTTCGAACCATGGCCCTGATTAAGCGCGACTATGTATGTTCACACCTACGACACTATGTCGAGCGATACATACTAAGTTGCGATGTCTGTCAAGCGGCGAAATCAAGACGAGTCGACACCGCCAGAGTCCCAAGACCCTTGCCGGTACCCGACACCAAATGGCACAGTGTGTCCATCGATTGGGTTTCGGGATTGCCGCCGACCACAAGGGGCCATGATGCCATCATGACTGTAGTCGACCGATTCTCCAAGCGTGGAATGTTCATCCCTTGTCGCAAGGATATGACAGCCGACGACCTCATCTATGTGTTCCTACGTGAGGTTATTCGATTGAAAGGATGCCCTCGACAAATTGTTTCTGACCGAGATAAGCGGTTCGAGTCTCAGGCGTGGAATGAGTTGGCCCAGCGCTTCAAGATTGAGATGCATCAAACAGTGGCCAACCGCCCTCGAGGCAATGGCCTGGCGGAGCGCAGCAATCAGTCCATCCTCCAGCGCCTGCGTACACACGGCATCTTCGGCAACAACGAGTGGGATGTCGACCTCCTGTTCGCCGAAATCCAGTTCAACAACCTGACATCCAATAGTCTTCGACTATCCCCGTTCGAGATAGATGAAGGACGAACACCCCATTTTCCATTGGTTTTTCCCCGAATGACTTCTCATGCACATGAACCATCAACCGTGAATGATTACATGCAACGAGCGGAACGTACCTTCGATTCTGTGCGTGCAATGCTTGCCGAGGAACGTCGACGCCAGATGCATGTGGTCCTGCAAATGGACCGACACGTTCGAGTGCCTGAAGTCGGTGAACGATGGTGGGTGTTGGTGCCTGAATATCGACATAAAGGGAAACTCGATGTTGTCTGGTGCGGCCCTTACAAAATACTCGAGGTACTGAACAAGGGCGAGAATGTCAAACTGGACATCCCTGCCCCCTTCGATGGGTTGCGAGTTTTCAATCGAGACAGCATAAAACCCTACGTCCATCGAGAGGGACAGCCGGTGTGGGAGTTTCCGATGCCCCCTGTCAAAACTGGAGAATCTCCTCGACTTGTCAAGATTGTGGCTAGACGTCGAGTGGGATCTAAAAAGCGCCGCATATTCCTGTACCGTTGTGAATGGGATGACGACACATGGTCTTGGGAGTCGAGCAAGGCTCTAGAGGAGGATCCTGTGTACCTTGAGTTCCTTCGACTCCACCCTGAGTAACTGAGTAACGGTTTCGAAAAACTCATGCGAGGTTCCGGGTCGAACACCGGAGCCTCCGCCTATGGTACTAAATCCCGGACGCCCCGAGCTTCCTCTCGATCTCCGCCTTCTCGAGCGACATCGTCGAACGTCATCGATGTTGACGCGATCGAACCCCCAGCGAGGACGACTTCAACTGGCCGCTGCTTGTCGGTAGCATCAGCGCCAACTCGTCCGAATCGACCTCTCGATCCATTCGAACCGCCGCACTACAGCCAGTCGGCATATGCTGGGAGCTCGAAAGGAAAAGGAGGCCCGTCGAACGGAGGCAAGGGAGGTGTGTTCCCTCGCGGGAAATTTGCGGGAATAGCGCCGAGTGGACGAACCATCATAACAGGAGGCGCCGAAGGCTTGGAAGTGCTCGAGATAGCCCTGGCCAGCTTGCCTGTTCTGGAACCGACGAAGGGAGGGACTCCACCCGACATGCCGCCGGAACTCTGTAAGCTGTACGGGCCCCCTCCCCCGGTCGATGCAGAATACTTTCGAGAGCGGTGCTCAAGCCCTGACTGGTTCGATTCTGATGATGAAGATCTTGCTTGCTACACGGGGTACGACGACTGATCTTCCTTCTTCTGTTCAGCGCCCGGATGGGTCGACAGTTCTTGGACATCGAGGCCGAACACCTGGACATCGAGGTCATCCAGAGAGGATCCGGGTACCGGAGAGCCGAAAGTCGAAGACGACTGGGTCGACCAATCCTGGCATTCGAATGCCCCGAAAACACAAGCTTCTACTCGAACGAACCAATCCGACTCCTACTACCACGACGCCGAATCCTATTACCACGACGATGACTACAACTACGACGCTGAACCCTGGCCACTCGAGTGGGACGACGAAGCAGAATATCCTTACGAACCCGCGCGGTCGACAGCACCACCCAGCTACGATTCTGTGCCGGTGCCGGAGTCGAAATGGCAGCCCTACAACATGCCGCAGTACAATCATGAAATCGAGACCATCGACGAACTTCGACACTTGGGAACGTTCGGATTGAAGCCACCCTATCGATTTGGGACACATGAAGATGATCCGATGAAGACGGAGTACACTAAGCTCGAACCATCGGTACTCACTATTGCGTCGAGTACCATGGCTGGTCTTCGAAAGCCGCACACGTTCCTGAGCGAGAAACACTATGAAGTCGTGTCGAACGCAAATGCCGCCATTGTCGAGTTGGGCAAGACCATCTGCATCGACAGTTGGGGTTGAACCGCACCATTCCCGTACGAATTGGCTCGAAGTGCCCCTGACACGTCTTTCGATGAGCATGGAAACCTTGGTGGTAAGCCAGGATACCAATGGTATGCGAAAATCGAAGTGGCTTGTCAAAACTTTCGAACGGCCCTCATGAAATGGCGACATTATGATGAAGAGCTCGATTATGGATTCCGACAAGACCTCACCGAACATACCCTGCCGAGTCAAATTGCTCGACTCAACCGCATGCATCGAGAGATCTCGGGGATCGACGACCTGATAAATGTTGCGGATGGGATCGACCTGATCTTCAAGTATCGACGCTTCTGGACCCACGAAAGGGTGAGACGAGAAGCTCCCGTTGCCGTTTCGATTATGGGAGTTATCCGTGATCTTCAAAAGGTTTGCCAGGCGAACGACTGGCTCTTCGAAGATGGAGCCCCCTTCCTTGCGTACAAAGTCAATTTGCTTCTCCGCCGACACCAACTGCGCGGCCTTCGAGGCACCTCTCGACTTGCGTATAAACGATATGGGTGCGCTCCACATCGAACACAGGACCTTGCGGTCCAGCTCCAGGAATACTTTCGACTCGGAGAACAGATCGAACCCTACGCGTACAACGCCGTCGCACCAGGCGCCCCCATCGACCTTGTCGAGTTGGCGACGATCTACCAGACTGGACCCGGACGACTCGGGTACCACGACTTCGATAGGGCAATCCGACGTGTTGCTGCCCTTCACTCATCGAATGAAGAGTATGTCAATCTTTTCCCTTTCCTGGATGCCCCCGATTTGGTTCGACGCCTGGGTACCTCGACATACCTCATGTCCCCCTTCGAGGCCGGATACCAAGATGGACAACGTTGGCGTCGGACGGTCAAGTTTCGAAGGGACGTCTATGCTGACGAACGGGAGGAGATCGAGAAAACCGACTCGCCTGCGAGCGACCCGTTCCACCCGGACCCCCTCGATCACCGGTTCTTGTCGATGGAGTCGAATGCCTATCAGCACCACTTCGACATTCCGTTCTTCAAGTACCTCACGCCGATCCACGAAGACTTTAAGGCTGCACATCGACGCAAGGTCAGCTGCCGAGACCAAGTCCTCGAAGCGGTCATTGTCGACACGGCTTCGAGCCTTGTGACTGCAGAAGCGGTTGGATTCGCTCTGCAGAGTTCCCTCGCTGACGGCCACTATGTCCATCAACACCTCGGTCGACTCCAAGAAGAGGGTTCTCGAACCGACACGCTTGAGATCGTCGACCGATATGCCCTGGGCCCTGAGAAGGACGACATCAGCGCCGTCATTGTCGTACGACGACTTTCGATTGCCGACACGCCGTGGTGGCGAGTCGATACGCGAACTGGTCAGTTCTACCACAGCATGGCCGCTGGGACTGGTTCGAAGGAAACCTATCGGTGGTCTACTGGTCGACATGACGGATACTCCTTCGAGGTCACCAATCGGGCCGATCTGTGGACTGAGGACGTTTGGAAACCGTCGAGCCTCTGGGACTTCTATTCGACCAGGGCACAAACACTGGGACCTGGACAATTTCGAGCGCTTGCCCGTGAACATGTCTTCGTATTCCAGTACAAGTGCCCCGTCGACGACCGACCTGGTGATCCCAACCTTCGATTGCTGAACCATCGATCTGGTATCCTGATTCAGAAGCGTGCCCTCGACAGTGATATCCGTCGACACTATACGGGTCATGACACCTTCAAGTTCATGGCTGGCGTCGAGACACTAAAGGAAGTGCATGAACTATGTCGACTTCCCGTGGATCGTTCGTACACGTTCACGTGGGGCACGGACTGCTGATTCGACATGTCTGGATGCCAAGTAATGGCTGATTCGACAGTCTGGATGCCAAGTAATGGCTTATTCGACAGTCTGGATGCCATTAATGGTATCGAATGCCTCCATATGTCCTGTCGAGCTGACAGATGTACAGGCCTGTTGGTCTGCTGAGCATCCAGCTTCGATGTTATGGTATGTTGTGGTTCGACGTGCCCACAGCCTTGCTGCGGGTACAGCGCCCGTGCAGTGTGCCTGGCGAGGTTGTCTTCTGCAGCTTCCGCCGAAAGCCGCAGCCGTGGCAAAGTCGAACACGGCGTGTGAATGAGGCGCTGACGACGGGTGTCCCATGACTGCACCTCGGTGTGTGATCTCGACCAGAATTGGTCCACTGTTTCGACCAGGATTGGTCCACTGTTATGCTTCTGTAGCCAGCACATGTCGAGGCCCAAAAATTTTTTTTCTGTCTGGGCCTGCTCTCAATCGACATTGTGACACCCGCCCAGGTGAGTGAGACCTCTTCGACGTCTCAACGGGGGGTAGTGTTATGGCTTCGAACAGCAGCAGCGCAACAGCGCAGCGCAACAGCACGCAAATCGCAAGTCGCAGTCGCAATCGCGCTGACAGTCTGTGAATAATAAAGAAGCATCGAATGCCAACTGTGAATGAGCGCTGTAAGATACTTCGATCTTTGAACAGGGTTTATGTCTTCGAGATTGTGTTATTATTGGTGCCCCGTCTAAAGATCCTGCGAGGTTTGTCGATTGGGATTTTGGATTTCGGATTTTGAGAAACAAAGAGGCACAGGAGTGCAGTCAAGTTCCCAAGAAACAAACCACAACAGTGGTTTTGTGTGATGACAGTTTTGGTCCTTTTCGACCAGACATAAGGACGTCGACTTATATATGTGCATTGGCTCTGCTAGCCTTTTGAGAAGGCCTTTGTTTGTGTTTGTATATTAATTTGAAAGGTTGCTCTCGTCATGCCCTTGGGGCTGAGCCACAGCCCTGTTTTGTATATGTGGCGCGGTGGTTGGAATTTTGAAAGACGCACAACAAAACAGTGTCCTTTTGTTTGGTGCACTGTTCACTGTGTGCCATGCCTGCTGCCTTTCATCTTTGGTGCAGCAGAAAAGCCTTTTCACAACCAATCTTTGATGACAACAGGTTTTGGTGTAAGACAGATTTTGCTGACTGTGAAGTGCTCAATAGGCTGCCCCCCCGTTGACCACAGCGTAGCTATAGCCCCAACACCATACCCCAGGCCACCATCCCTTAGCCCAGCACAGCCAATGGGTGCAGCTGCAGTAGCGTTTGAGTTTTACTTAAACTTGTTTGATTTTTGGAGGAACAATGAATTTTCAATACCGTGGCTAGTTGTTCATATATCAGGAAAAGCCTATGTTTGATGAGTTAGCGATTTGGCTTTTTCAGCTTTTGCGATTTTTTTTCAGGATGACACTATTATATGTACAATGGCCCCAGCACGACCCACTAGGTGGTGGGGTGAACAGTGCCTTGGTTGGGGGCAAACGGGGAAACACGACACCTCAGTGCCGTGCCCGTATGTATTATTGTGCATCAGTTGGCTAGGCAGCACAGTGAGTAGGCCACAGGTGTGGTGCTGTGTATGAGTTATAGCTTACGCCAGACTGTGCTTGCACCTGGTAGCAGGTTGCCGGTGCACTGCAGTACAGTTTTCCTTGAATCTGATTTGCCATAAGCTTTTGATGCTGAAGTTGTTTACCTTTAAGCATGTGTGGTTGCACCAGCACATGGTGGCAGATTACCATTTCACTGATGTGGTGCCTATTTTTCTGGTTGTGTGCAAGTATATGCTGAATAGTGCTGTATTGGTCTCAGCCTTTGATTGTTTGATGAGCCCATTTTTTGCATTATCTTGGGTGCTAGTACCCCACTCAGATTGTATGTAAAACCCGAAAAAAGGTAGGTGGACCATGGCCCTAAAAGAGTGGTCCAGGGGAACACCCCACTGTACAATAGCTGTTGGCCTGTGCCTCCAGGTCCAATTTTCCGGCCTCAGATGGCTTAGGAGGGGGGTGCAGGAGGTCACAGGCACATGTGCGTGCAGATAGTCGCAGATGCATTGCGCTTGTAGGATTTGCGATTATTTGTAAATTCGAGATACTGTCATCGCAAGATTCATATTGTATTTGAGGATGCAATTGTTGTATAGTATTGTGTTCTGTACTCACAGGGTTTTTGTCAAATGTCACTATGATTTGGTGCATTCGTGTTCGTGATCATCATAGTGCTTCAACTCTGTGTACCTGTCAGGAAAAACCCATTGCATTCACCCTATGCGGTTTGCGATAGTAGATACTCTGCATGGGTTGATTGCACTGATTTTGTCGTGCGGAGCAGTACTTGGTGACATGCTGGTACATGATACACCAGATATCCAGCTTAATGAACGGATTAAACAAGCTACCGAGTAATTAGAAGTTTTGCGGTTGCAGCAGCACCAATTAATTGATGAGTTGCAACAAATGCACAGTGCGCATGCACAAATGTTTGATTCAACACACGTCTTTGGTGAACAGTCGGTTTTCCATGATCCCCCACACTTAAGATACACCAAGCAATATCCATGCATTGAAGTGCCGTGGAGAGCCATGCGTAAATATCCACGTCTGGAGACACTGTGGATTCGTTGGGAAAGTACACGTCATGTAAATATGTGGAGTGCAGTCCATGATGCAGTGATTGTGCATTTTGTACAGGATGTTATTTATACAGCACGTCAGGTATTGTTACAGGTAGATTTCGCTACTGCGTTGTCACTGGTGGGAGCACAGTGTATTCTAAATACTTTCCGTTTGGCAGGGATAGCTGACTCATGTCCATGGGGTTCTGTAAATACACAGGCGGTTAATGTGACTGACTTGTCACAACTGAGATCGTCTGTTGAGATGCTGTGGGATCCAGATGCACTAGTGCTGTTACCTAGAATACAGTACAGCCCTATGGGATTTGTGCTAAGCGATGCTGTACTACCTAAGCCATTTCTGGATTGGATGCACGGATATCATGAGTCACACGGTGTGCATTCACATCCTGGCCTGGGTAGTTGTCGTTATGCAGTGTTGACACCAGAAGGCCAACAACTGCATGCACAGTTTTTGAATATGAGTACCACAGGATGTACACAGACACGACTCATTGCCACAGATATTCATGCACCCACCATGCTGTCTGGGGTATTACACCGGGTGTATGGGAATGCCAAATTGGCCTTGTGATACATTGCTGATAACAATCCAGAACTGGATTCACGGGAACTGTTGGTGGGATTGGGGGGTTGGTTGAAACACTGTGGAGGTAAACTGAACTGGCATCATTTGAACTTGCCTGTGTATGATGATGCGCGCGCAGCACACAATTATTTTGAGACTTGTTTTCAGCAGGATTGTGCCAAACGTTTGCGTGAGATGTATCCGAAATGGGATTCTGTGAGAAAAGTACCTGTACAGGCTACGAATTGGGATGTTCTAGGGACTACCTATCATGCGATGAATTCGATTCTGCAGTGGAGTGCTGAACGGCTCCCGCGAATGCTTTCTACTTTACGTCACACTAACGTGTCAGTGCAAGCCAAGGGTTCCTGGATATATGTGATTTGGTGTCCGGGTAGTAAAAAATGTTATGTTGGGCAGTGTGGTGGCAGAGATAATTTCCGAACTGTTTTGCAACGCATGCGAGACCATTTTCTGTGAGCCAGAGATTGGATTCTCACCTCTTCCAAACCCATTGCGCGCCGGGCCAAGTACCCATTGTATGAGTGGTGGGCGCGTATGGGATTGCACCGAGTGCAGATTACTGTAGTGGAACAGGTGCCTCAGTCGCATGCTGATATTAAGGAGATTGAATGGATGCACAAGTTTCCATGTACTGATTTGCTGAATGTATATATTCCTGATTTACGGAGAGACCGATGGACATGGCTTTTGCGTATGAAAGCATGGAAGAAGTTGCAGCCTCAACACACACGTTCTTTGAGTGACAGGGCACACAAATTTATTGCATCGCTCAGGTCAGATCTTTTAGTTACTGACAAGTTTGATTTGATTATGCAGACTAAGGGTTTTCTCGATGCAGAGACGGCGAGACAGGTCTTCACCAAAGCACAACAACACATACAGTGAGACACAGGAGTATTGATTATTCCGAGTTTCGTGCTGAAAATTCCATTGCTCACACCAGATCTCAGACGCAAGCTGGCACATGTCATCAAATATAGTTTACTCACGACACCTGATTTGCCTCCGATTTATGCACAATACCTCTGTAGTATTTTGTCGTTTGTTTCCGTACGTACGAAGACCGCTGCTGATTTGTTGTGTACACATAAACTGTCCTTTCCTACAGGCCAATTGCAATATATGTTGAATCACGAGAAATGTAATTGTGCAGAACTAGCTGAGCAATGTTCCATGTCTCTGGTGGATGGCCACTGTTTTACGCCCACAGTACAGAATATGTCCCAGTTTTTTGGTCCACATGGTGAGTCAGTCCTGGGCCAGAATCTGAAAAATGCAACAATACCACACTGGCTGAGTCTTACCAACCACTGCAAACGCCCTGTCCATCGGGCACTGTCAGGAGTCCAAACTATGTCCCCCTCTGCACGTGAAGACTTGGAATTGTACATACTGAGATCCATCCAGGATCATGTAAAAAATGAAATCCCCAAGTATGGAGCACATCATTATGCACCATACATACGACGAATCGCAGCGAGGGGACCTAAAAATTCGGTGTGGGGCCCGTTTGATAAAGCACCGACGTGTTTGTGGGGGGCCTGTCGCATTGTATTGTGCTCTTTGTATGATAAGGCCTTCTTCAAAGCTCCGCATAGAGATACAGTTTTGCACACATATATCTCTCCGCAGGAGGCGCATCTGGCCTTGTTTTCTGAAATTGTTAAGTCGGCTCAGGTGGCGTTTTCGGAGTCCCAGGTTCAAGGTACATCACCACACTACCGTGACTTGTGGCGCATTCAGATTGACAGAGCGCGATGTAAATTGAACCGGTCTCATCGCTTTATTAGAAAACGAAAATGCCCAAAGGATTTTGTTGATCCACTGTAGTATCTACTGTTACACAGAGGGCTGTGTAAAGCTACACAGTCCAAATTAAATTCGTCTGTGAGGCCTGTACCTCAATTGTCCAGGTATGTGCTGCGAGCCCCAGCCTGTCAATTATTGGTTAAATGGAAGTCCACTGAAAAACCGGGAATATTGAAATTACGAGAAGTTTTGACACAGGCACACGATGTCACTTGGGGTGCTAAAGTACTGGCAAGACTCGTCAGCGGGCAGGACAAAGCAACAAAGCGGCGTTGGCCAGCGCATCCGCTGGCACGAGGGAATCGGTTGATGGGATGTGCGCTGTCACAATTCTGGAAGTTGGTACTGACTGTGTTGAAACCACGAGAACTTCTGTCCATGCGTGATATTTTACAATTAATGCGTCAGTGGCATGAAACGGTCAGGCAGCCCAGAAAGGGGGAGAAGGCGTTTTGGTTAGAATTGGATCTAGTGGAGATGTTCCCTAGGATTCCCAGGCACGCCGTGATTGCGGCGCTGGAGTTTTTACATAGCAAGGTGTGCAGCCCGGACAATAAATATACTAGAGGTCCGCTGAGGCTATGGATTGCAAAGTCAAAAGGCAGAGGAGCGGATTCATATTGTACTGGTAACAAACAGTCGTTTTGGGAATTGTGTTTTGCTGATATTGTACATTATTGCAAGTTTGAGTTGAGATGTAATACCCAGTTCGTGTGCCTGTCCTCGATTCTGCAACAGATTGCAGGTGTCCCCATTGGGGGCACCTGTTCTGCGCAGCTGGCCAGCTTAATATTGATTGCCCGTGAACTTGAGCATGCGCGGCCAATACCGGCAACCCCTTCTATACGTTACCGTGACAATTTTTTGGCACATGTTATTGTACGCAGATTAGTGTCAGCCACGACCAGGACCTGGGAAGAGGCTGTAACACGCAGAGCAAAAATCGTGCAGGCGCAAATTGAAAAGTTGACAGGGATGTGCAGCACGATTGAGCAATTTGGCCCTGAGTTAGATTTCCTTGAATGTCGGTTGCGACAGCTTCATACGCCTGATTATATTCGTGTTGAAGTGCTGTCGTCAATCCACCACCTGGTTCAACTATTGCTGGGGATCTGAGAAAGATGGTGGATCGCAAAGCACCGAATGCACCCAAAATGTTGCAATCTGCTGTACCCAATGTGGCGCGGAAAGCGCAACATTATCGCACTTCACTTTCGGGAGCTACACAGAATTTTTCTCAAATGGGAGGATTGCTGCAATGCAAAGGGTATGCCACATCTTCATGGGAACCCAAACTACGTGAAATGGCCCATCGGTGGGATATCCCTTATCCCACAACATGGACACCACTCCCGCTGGGACCGTGTTCGCAGATTTTGTGTGCATATTTGCAATCCTAATTTCTCAGTGTTCATTTTCAGGAAGCCCCAGGAAAGCAGGATCCCATATTTCTCCGTACATACTTTCAGTTTTTTGGAGATTTGCCTGTCCAGTGTCTGCTGGTTGCACAGAGGTTCAGCAGTCCGCCATGCAGAGCGATTGCTGTGCTAATGCCTTCAGAGTTAGCTTTTAGGATGTCAGGAGGGGCTGCTACCTTTTGATGAGTTTCGATGTACAGTTTCATTCCCTCTGGATAGCATAAACCTGTGATTCGGTGTACATATTTTCTGTTTTTCTACAGATTTGCTTGTACAGTGTTTGCTGGATGTACAGAGGTTCAAGAATCCCCTATGCAAGAGGAATTGCTGTGTAAATGCCCTGATTGATGAATTCCAGGATACCATGGGACACTGCTTTCTTTCTTTCTTCTACAAGAGTTCTGTTGTACATATGGGCATTCTGAAGAGTGAGTTCACAGACCCCCGCCATGTGGGCGGGGGTCTTGCACAGCTCTGCGTTCGGGTCGGCTCGCACAGGTGCGAGACGCCGACCCTCACTGGACTTGTGCAAGACAAGGTGTTTAGATAAATAGGATAAGAGAACCGGGTACACAAACCTTTCTAAGCAAAGCCTATTTGTGGGTATGACACCGTGTGTATATGCATGCTGTCACCTGAAAGTAGCCTTGTGAGGAAACTAATTTTTGAATTTGTGGACACACACCGTCATGTGTGTGCAATGCTACGTGCAGCTCGTTTACACGTCGTCAAAACAACGGTTGTGCATTTTTCTTTGCTTTGCCCGCGGTCTTGTGGGGTTGTGCAAGGAAGAGTGTCGGCACCTGACGAAGAGGTCGTGAAGAAAAGTTTATAGTGTTTTCAGCACTGTGTTTTTGCTCCTCCTGCTGCTTGCTGTTGCTGTAGGGTTTCCTGCTGCTTGTTTTGGATGAAGAAAACCTTTTGTTTGCAGAAATAGAGTCAATAGAGTCAATCCAGGATAACCCAAGCCAGAAGTATGCAAGGAGAAGAGGATTCAGGATCAAAGCATGAAGGCCTGCAGTGTAGACAGTGAAAGATGATTGGATATTCACAGAAACTGCAACTCAGGTTACATATGAATGCATATTCACAAAGTTAGCTGAAATGTTTTTGGAAAAGAGTTAGAAAACTGCCTCAGGGTCACTCTCTCTCCATAGTGCCATCTCAGGAGATGTGCACTCTTTGTTTTGGGTCTCATATGTGCTGAGGTGGCATGGTATGTGGCGATGAGGTCACTGCCATGTCACATGGGATCTTCCTACTTGGCTAGGCTGACCGGGAATTGAACCCAGGACCTCTCAAAAAGAGGTGCCCAGCCCCCTAGGGTGCATACCACTAGGATAGCTAAGAATTCATGGAAAAACATAGATAAATTCATAGGCTCTACTTTAGATATGTCAGTGCTCAGTCAACTCAGGAAAAGATGTTTTACTTCACATTGAAAGGGGATTAAGGGGTCCACTCCATATCCTGATTGGGTGTTTGGTTCCATAGGTCAAAATGTGTTATCACCACTTTTGGTGGGACCAATACTAAGATAAAAATGCATGGATGCTCAGTGATTCTCTAATACAACTAGAGTATGTCCCAAAGCATTGGAAAAGCACTTTTTCTTACTCCCCCCTTGTGCTGTGGTGGCCACCACTGTCGCATTTTAGGAAAAAGGGAATTTTTCTTGGCCTTTCCTTGGTTTCCACATCTACTTTAAAATACCTACAGTTTCCCCCACACTGAAACATGAGCGCTCACCATGGCTGGCGCTCTTTTGCTGCTCTGTATGTAACATATCCTACAGAAGACTCAGCGCTCATGGCGCTGCCGGGGCTCCTGTGGCTTGGTTGGGTTAGTATGGGAGCATGCCAAAACATGTGCATATGCATCCCTCCCTCCAAGACGCAGCGTCGACACAACCCAAACGCAAGACACATTATACACATTCGCATGGGTTCTCGTAAACCTGCTGGCGACCTGTGACCTGTCTTAGGGCGAAGGGAGTCTCAAAAGAAATTAATTTGCCCCTTGGTGGGGTCTTGGTTCTGCTCAGTCTCTCCAGGCACCTGCGTTTCGGCCCGAACACGGCCTACTCAGCGAGGCTGCGCGTGGGTATCTGCAGAGGCAGGAATGGGAGATTTATGGAGGAATCCACGCAAAAACGAAGCGACGACACCAAAATCCGTCAAATGACGGCGTAGAATTTTTCTGAAACGACACACCTGAGCAGAATCCAATTGTGCATCAGAAGCACATTTTTATAGAAATTATAGTCATCTCTGGATTTTTTAAATCCAGAAATTCATACGCAAAAAATGGCGGCGCGCAGGAGCGGCTCCTAGCGAAGCGCCGGAAAATGGAGAAATAATGGAATTATAAACGTATGTCTCACGTAGTCTTGAAAATGACGAGACACACATTGATAAATAAACATACAGATTCCACCCACACTAATAGAAGCTTCAAAATTTCAAGAATTCGAAAATGAACGAAAAGACTTCAATGAATCAGGTATAAACTACAGGTATGTTCGTCTCGCATGCCGCATACACATTGCTCGTCTCGTGTCTCCGTGAACGAGCCTTGTAGCAGCGCTAACAAAGATAGAACGCGATAGAGGGATTGATTAGAAAGATTGCAGATGATTAGCGGTCAGATCAGGGTGATTAGACATACACACAAGTGCATAGCAACGTTCTTCGCGTGCGCCCCTCACTTGCTCTCTCTCCCAGCGGTAGGTAAGGTGAGTAAGCCCAGGCGGGGCCACCCCCTGGTGGAGTTCGTGCTTGGCGTCCAGATGGGCAGGTTTGCCCACGATCTCGGTGCATACACGCGCATGCACACACGCATTAAAGGGTAGGCCACGCGAAGTGCGCACGGTAAACCTTGTTTAGGCTACCCAGGGGCTCCTCGGTACGTTCTTTAAGAGAACCTGAGGAGTCCCTTAAAGCTTGCTTGCTTGACAAGGGTAGCTGGTCCTCCAGCGTGTTTGCGGACAGCGTATTATAGGTCACACTGAGAAGGGTATAATACCTGGAGTGTGGCTTGGTTCCTCCGCCGCAAACGCCCTTTCACTTGCCTTTGTTTTACAGGTGGGCAGGTAGGGTGATTGGTGCAGCAGCCTTTTTTTATGCCCTGCTAAACAAGGGCGCAGATCACACAAACAAGTAACTCCGCTCCGCCTGTGGCAGAGCAGGAAGTCCGACTTCATCGACATCTGCGCCTTGCACGCGAGAGCACTCCTTCCCTCCAAGCCCTAGCAGGGGAAACGCGTTGTGGCGTCCCCTGTTAGGCCACAGTTGCTTAGCAGCGCTGTGTTCTCTTGTTATTTCACAGGAGGGTCGCTAGGACCCACGACACCTTTGACTTCGCAACGCCCAGTAGAGTGTGCGTGTAGGAGTGGTAGTCCTGAGTGGGGGCTTGAGCCAGTTGCCCCAGTGCTCGCCCACCAGGATGGTGCCACTGTAGGGTGTGTAGGACCTGTAGTGCGTGTGTCACGGTCCCACCCGTTTCCTGCAATTTTAGCAGGGTTGGTGGGCTGTGGCAGTGGTTAGGTCTGTGTTTTGGCCACATAGCAAAACGGCGTTTTCATGCCTTCATAGCTTTTGGCCACCCCTCCCTGTAGTACACAGATAGGTAGGGAAAACAATACCTGGATTAGCACGCTGGGTATTCCCCCAAGGTTTTGCGCCAGCACAGAAATTGGGCGCATAGGGGAGGGGAGACCCGGGGCGTACCCCGTGGCATCAATAAGCCAACCCCCCAGGTTTAGCAAGGGCGCAGACTTGGGTATAATTAGGACACCACTTCTGCGGCTTGCTCTCAGGACCTTAGGAATAGCACACTCACACATACGCTTTGGCAGGTAAGGGTAAGGTTCAGTCCCTAGCTTTAGTCTTGGAGGCAAGCGTCTCAGCGAGCCTCAACAACTCACCAAGGTTGTTCTGGGACAAGTAGTCAACCAGAACGGAGTTTAGGCGTCCCTCAGGTAGAACAAATGCAGAGAAGGGCTCCCAGGTGGCCTCTTCGACTCCAAACCCTTCCCAGAGGGTGAGGAAGCGCCAACCTTGGCGATAGCGGTGGCGTAGGACAGCCTTCACCAGGTAGAAGCCCTCCTTAGCCATCTCCTCGGCGTTCATGTCGGGGAGTTCACCTTCAACTTCCATAGGGCTGGCAGCCCCTTGCAGGTCCAGAGCGGCGATTTCCTCGTCGTTCAGCTCCCACTCCTCCCCACAGAGGTCTTCAGGATCATGGTAGCGCTTCAGGTGTTGAGCAGCGCACACCAGGGTCCCCCCTAGACGGGGAGAACACCGCACGGTGATACGGTGTCCATCCACAGATAGGATCTTGTACGGCCCGAAGTATGGGTCATCGCTGGTAGAGCGTGGCCAGGCGGGTAGTCGACTGTGGTGCACCAGCACCCAGTCCCCCTCTTGGTAGGTGGCCGGTACACGGTGCTTGTTCTTCTTGTTCCACTGACGCTCCCTCACTCTCTGGAGCATAGCCTTGGCCTTGTCCACCTTCGCTTGTTGCTCCTTGACCCATTCACCCACAGAAGAATGGGTGTCCTCTGGATAGGGGGCATGTAGGAACCATGCCGGGCGCCCCATGAATAGCTCATGTGGCGAGTAGCCAGTAGCTGAACTCTCTTGGGAGTTCATCATCAAGGATATGACGGGGAATAGTCTCACCCAGTCTCTGGTGCGTTCAGTTTTGCACCATATCCTGACGTTCTCCTTCAGGACTCGAATCTGTCGCTCACATAGGGGGTTGCTCGTGTGAGAGTAGGGAATCCCCGTAGACACCTGGACATTGAGGGATCTCAGGACCCTCTTGTACCAGCCAGTATCTGAGCGTACTCGTACGTCCTCATCGGAGTTGATCTCCTTGGGCGCCCCATAGACACAAAACCACTCCTCCAGGAGTATCTTGATAGTCTCCTCTCCGGTAATGTGCTTGGTACATGGGAACACCCTGGTAAACCTGGTCAACCCACAGGTTACCACGAGGGCGAAGTCATAGCCCCCGAACTTCGGCATCTCCGTGTAGTCCACGTATAGAACACTGTTAGCACAGTGAGGGATGGGCAGGGTCGAGTAGAGACCTCTGTCCCTGATATCCCCTGGTTTACAGGACCTGCACGGGCACTTGTCCACGATAGGCTGGAGGGTTTTCCGCAGTTGGTCGTCAGTCCACGTAGTGTGGAACCACTGCTTGAACAGCCTCAGGGTACGGTCAGCACCCACATGACCACTTCAGCAGCGCTGGGACTCGGTCACTAGGCACCACGATGCGGTGCTCGTGCCAGAGGTAGCTCTTGTCCCCCTTCCACTGGTCCTGGTTGACCAGGAGGGGTTCAAGGCGTTTCTCCAGGCGCTTGTAGATATCCCCAAACTCCTTCAGGTACTCCGATTGTTGGAGTCCATCCAGGGGGCGTATCATGGTCATGTTCAGGTCCAGGTGTACGTCCATACGGCTGAACGCCTCCTTAGCCAGCGCTTCAGACCGGGCACCAATCAGGGTGTCGAAGTTGTTGCGGCTGATGTAGTCGGCGCACTCGTTCTTCACTCCCTGGATATGGTGTACCGTCAGCCGTAGTTGACTGAGGTAGGTCCACCAGCGTCGTAGCTTGGCCTTCTCAGGTGGGGGACCCTTCTGGAAACTGCGGACCGGTTCTTGGTCGCATAGCCAGACCACAGGGTTACTCCCCAACAGTCGTGCTTGAGAGGATAGCACCAGCATACCCGCGAGCAATTCCTGCTCATAGGTGGCGTAGTTCCCCCTGGCCTGGTTCCACTTCCAGTTCCAGTGGCCCAGAGGTACTAGGACCCACTTGTCGTCAGGGTAGCTGTGCTTGAGGGTTCCATCTCGGTTGAGACCTTCCGTCCCCCATTGGGAAATGGCCGAGTCGAACTCCTCCTTCTCTAGTGCTTGCCATTGGAACAACGTTCCACCACCGCCCACATTGCTGGCGTCGGTCACCAGGATAATCTCCCCTTGTGCTCTAGGCACGCCCAAGCACTTAGCGTTGGCTACCTTGTCTTTGAGCTCGTCAAACGCTTGTTGCTCTTGTGGGCCCCAGCGCCAAGTAGTACTCTTCTTGATCAAGTCTGTCAGAACGGCGCTGGTATAGGTGAAGTTCTTGATGTGGCGGCGATAGAAGTTGCACGCCCCAATGAAACTGCGTACATCATGAAGTCCTTTCTTGGGGTCTTCGTGTCGTACCTTGGCATCCATCAGGGGTTTGGCCTTAGAGGCCGCTGGGGTCCACCACCCGTAGCCAACGTCAAACCCCAAGTACTGCATGGTCTCCTGCATGAACTCACACTTCTCCAGCTTGAGTCGTGTGTGGTTCTCCTGGCAGACCGCAAAGAACTCACCCAAGAGGATTAGGTGATCCTCCTGGGTATTGGTCCCGAGGCATACATCGTCGATGTGAGCCTCCATCTGAGCACCACGGGATATGAGCTCCTGCACCTTAGGTCTCCTTCGTAGGATGGACAAGATCTTGTTCATCAGCTCTTGGAATAGAGCGGGTGCGTTAGCCACGCCAAACGGCATGACCTTCCACTTGAACACCCTCCCCTGAGGGGTGATGAAGGCCAGTAGTTCCTGTGCGTTGGGCGTCAGGTCCACTTGCCAGAATCCGCTTCGCTTGTCCATCTTGGTCTTGTAGCGGCAGGAGGCTATCTTCTCCAGGGTAGACTCCATATTGGGAATGGACCCTGAGTGGTTCAACGTCTTCTTGTTCAGCTCTCCATAGTCCACTACCAGCCGTTTGGCTGTAGACCCAGGTTTAGCCACCAGGAAACAGGGGCTGCAGTGTAGGGGGTAGTCCCCGTCCTTGTACTCCAGGACTAGGCCAGCGTCGATACATTCTTGTATCTGTCGCTCGATCTCGTCGGCCTGCTCTTTGGGAGCTGGATAGGGTCTCCTCCGGATCTTGTGACCCACGAACTCGGGTTTCAGCTTGAGGTCCATCTGTACCAGCTTGTCACATGAGGCTGGAGGGGGTAGTTCTCCGAACACCTCCAGATAGGTCCTGATAAGCTTCTGTACCCGCGGGTCCAATACCTTGATCTTGTCCTCCATGTCCTCGTCGTAGTGTAAGTTGCTTGCCCCTTGAATAGACGTCGGGAGGTGGTCCTCCACCGACTCTTCGCCCGCAGTAGCATCCTTCAGCCCTTGGTAGGCATATAGAAGGTCTTGCTCAACCATCTCCGGTGGACGATGGCAACATAGGCACGCTCGAGGGGGTTCACATACACATTCCTCCGAGAGGTCGTCCTCCTCTGGGGTCCTCACATGGGCGCCCCACACGCTCTTCATGAGCTTGAGATCTACCTCCCTTTGCCAGGTGGTGATCTTCTGTTCGAGGTCCTCCTTCAATTGGGATAGGTCTCCCATACGTCCTTGCTTCAGTGGCCATGAGCTGCGGGTAGGCTTCGCGTAGCATAGCTTTTTCGCTGCCAACTTCCTCTTGGAATCCACATACTCCCTGAGCCTGGATCGAGGGTCCAGCTCCTCGTCCACGGGGTCTTCCACCCTCATGGAGAGTACGGGTTTTAGTGGGGCGACGTACTCGGCGTTCTCCACTTCCTCCACACAGGTCTGCACGAAGAAGGCGTCGTGCTCAGTTTCGTCTTCTGAGTGGATAGAGCTAGGTAGCTCAGATAGTCCACACTCAGAGACTCCATCAGGAACAGGTACACGGCAGGGAGAGTTGGGGGCGTTGGTGTCAGTCACGACGTACTCATCTCCTCCGGGTGTAGTTTCAACAGCCTCTTGAGGTCGTAGGCGATCCTTCAAGTCACCCAAGGCGAGTCCATCGCTTTCTCGTTGTATAGCCTGGACCAGAGTCGGGTCCAGATCTTCCCAGGGAATGGTGGTAAGACCTCCGTCCACCACGCTGAGCATACTCCCCCATCCGGGTTTGCCAATAGGCGTCTTGCGTCCCAGAGGCACGTAGATGGCCTCATCAGGCAAACGAACAGAGCTGATAGTCAGCCTGTCCAGGAGGTTTCGCCAGTACTCGTTGCCCCCATGGGCTCCCCAATCGGGGGAACACAGGACCATACGGGAACGTTCCAAGGCCACCTTGGTCAGCACCTTCCCCAGTTCACTGAACCTGGGGTTCCCGTAGGCCATCCCGAAAGAGGGCCAGTAAAATTTGTAGCTGCAGTTCTTCCCCTTGCTGCAGTAAAGGCTCAGTACATGTTGCTTGTCGCTGGCGAACAACTCCAAACTTAGGTCTTCTCGAGAGTAACCCAACTCCTTCAGACCTTGGTCTAGGACTTCCCCCAATAGTTGATAGTCCTCAGTTTTGGAGGCCGCCATCATGTTCGAGGGCTCCTCCTTCGATAGTCTCAGGTAACTCGAGGTATGTTCCGACTGCTCCAGTGGCACAGACTCTCTGCCACTGCCGTGGTCCACGTAGAGGAGGTAGGGCGCTTGCAGCGTCAGGGATTGTATCTGGGAGTGCTGTACGAAGAAGTCAGTACCCAGTACAAAGTCGAAGGCCTCAGTGTCCATCACATAGAACCGATGGGCGATAGTCCTGGAGCCCATAGGTACCTCCACTTCACAGTCCCCGCAGCTGTGCACCACATGTCCATCCCCCATACGTATAGCGGCGGTGGTCATGGTGTTCTTCAGGCTCCCACAAGGTAAAATTTTCTTGGCCACTATAGATATTGTGGCGCCAGTATCCAGTACTCCCAGGTATTCACGTCCCCCTAGTCGGATACGTACCCAAAACCCCAGGTCTTGGGTGCCACCAGAGCGTCCCCGTCAGAACTCCGCGGGACAGGTCACCTCGAACCCCTTGTTCCGCAATTTGCGGGCCATCCTCATGAAACGGCTCCTCTTCTTAGCGTTCCCGTCATCACCACCTTCATGCTCACGCTTGGCTCCTTGTTCTTGCTGGGCCTGCGTCTGTGAGCGTGTGGTAGGACCAGACTGCCCTCCAGAGGGCTCGGAGTTCCCCCCTGGAGTAGGGTTGGGGTTGCCTCCGTTCTTGTCCTTGTTCTTGTTGTCGGGCTGGCGGTTAGCTCCTCCTCCTCGTCCACCTTGACCCTTGTCTTGACCACCTTGACCACGTCCTTTCGACTTGCCCTTGCCGGAGTCGTTGCCTTTGGCCTTGCCTCCACCTTTGCCAGAGCCTTTGCCAGGATCTTCCCCCTTAAGCTTCGCCGATAGGCGTTGCTTATGGTAGCACTCATCCTCGTAGTGCTTCCGCTTACCGCAGAATGCACACGTGATGGTGCAGCGGTAATGATCCGGCAGCTTCGCTTTGGCGCCGGTGTTCTTCTCCTGCTGCTTCCCCTGGACGACGAAGCAGTCTCGCTGCTCGCAGTCAGAGGCGTGCTGCAGGTGGCCCTGCTCATCTCTGGCATCACACCAGAATAGCTCCTTCACGTTCTCCATGGTACGGGCGTGGGCGTGTTTGGGGGTAGTCCCCTGCCCAGGTCGGGACCCTTGGTACCCTTTGCCTCCAGAACCTCCACCACCAGGACGGTAGTTGTTCAAGTGCTGGTCGCTCTCCTTCTCCCGCGCCATCTCCAGGAGCAGCACGCATAGATCCTCGTAGCGGAGGGATCTAGCCTTGCGCTCAGCCGTCAGACGGCACTCGTCCCATAGCTCTCGGGGGAGCTTGGCGCACAACCAGAACAGCAGGTCGTCGCTGCTGTAGGAACCGGGCGTCAGTCGTCCAGCCAAGTGATCCAGGTCAGCCAACAGCTCGGAGACCCTGCCAGGTTTGGGGTTGTTGGGCAGCACGGGCAGGTTCTGGATCTCGGCCCTGATGGAGAGGTCGGTCTCGTAGGTCGGGTACTGCCTCTCCAGGGCAACCAACACATCGGCAAAGGTGGCGGAGTTAGTCACGATCTGCCTGACCTGCTTCTCCAGGTACTTGGTCTTGCAGCACTGCAGGAGCAGATCGCACTTCACTCGCCCACTCGCGTGGGTTTGGCCGGTCAGTCGTAGGAACCGGCCAAAGTTCTCAGCGAACTCGCTGAGGTCCTTGCCTGTGAACTCAGGCAGGTTCACCACTATCTTGGAGGTGGCAATAGCCTTCGCCTCCTGAGCTCGGCGTCTTTCAGGGCGTCGGGTCTTCTTCTTCTTCTTCTTCTTCTTCTTACCCTTGGGGTCCTCGGGGTCCTCAGGGTCCTCGTCATCTGAGGGCGAAGAAGAATCCATCGACGGCGGCTCGTCATCGGAGGGGTCTCCGCCAAGATCACTAGAGCCATAAGGCTCTACGTCCACCATAGCCCTTAAGGCTGTCAGCCCCAGCTGGTCCAGCTCGGCCCTCGTCGAGTTCGTCACGTGGCTGTAGGGCGGCTGGGCCGTTCTCGGGACGAATGGACTTCTCGGTATTGCTGCAGGAGTCGGCATCGGTCGGCTCCTCAGGCTCCCCAGGGTATTTGTCAACCCTGCCGCCAGGTGGTTAGCCTGTACTCGGTGGGGTGACATTCCCACCGTCGTAGGTGACGCATGGGACGGGATCATCAGGGGCTCCGGTTTCTCCCTGATCTCTTGCGTGAGGTCGCCCACGATTTTTGAAGTGGCTCCTCGGAGCACCTCGTTGATCTCCGACCGCGTCAGGGACCTGTTGGAGGATCTTCCCGATACTCTACTCCTGCCTCCCAGAGACTCTGGTCCTCTCCTCAACCCACTCAAGGGTGCATACCCAGGTGCATACCGAGGAGCATACCCAGGAACATCCATATAGGTTCCAGTGGCGTGGAGTGGATGGGGATAGTCAGCCGCATACCATCGCGGCGCAGAGCTGGAAGCCACCGGCTCACTGGCAGTAGTTGCCTCATGGAGCGCAGTGGTAGGTGGGCCCATACCATAGGCGGGGTAGGGAGGCATGCCAGTAAAGCCTGTGCCCTCTGCCATAGGCGGGTTGGTTGTGGAAGTGGATGTTGCTGCGGCTGGGAGTGTGGTGGTTATGGGAGAGGGTGATGCGTGGAGGCCAGAAGCGCTTGGTGCGCCTTCGAAGGTAGGGTCATGCGTCGGGTCTTGCCCTTGTTCCTCTCCTTCGTCTGCTCCTTCTCCAGCATCCTTCTCGCTCTCGTTCTCTCTCTTCCTCTTCACAGGCTGAGGCTGAGAGACCACTTCCTCGACCGACAGGGCCCCGAAGGCCGTCTGGAGGCCATCCAGGGAGTCCTCCGCCGTATCCACTGGCCCATGTAAGGGCTCCGCCGAAGGTACAGCGCCAGGCGCCGGCCTTGCCGGTGCCTCAGGCGCTGGCGCTGTCTTCACGTCGGCGTCCACTCTTCCTGGGTCGATCTTCTTTCACCCTTCAGCTTATATTTGCCCGTACTCGGCGCACTGGATGTACGGCACGGGGTTGCTGCCGGTGCGCAGAGACAGGCTGCCTCTTGCTACCAGAAAAGTTTATAGTGTTTTCAGCACTGTGTTTTTGCTCCTCCTGCTGCTTGCTGTTGCTGTAGGGTTTCCTGCTGCTTGTTTTGGATGAAGAAAACTTTTTGTTTGCAGAAATAGAGTCAATAGAGTCAATCCAGGATAACCCAAGCCAGAAGTATGCAAGGAGAAGAGGATTCAGGATCAAAGCATGAAGGCCTGCAGTGTAGACAGTGAAAGATGATTGGATATTCACAGAAACTGCAACTCAGGTTACATATGAATGCATATTCACAAAGTTAGCTGAAATGTTTTTGGAAAAGAGTTAGAAAACTGCCTCAGGGTCACTCTCTCTCCATAGTGCCATCTCAGGAGATGTGCACTCTTTGTTTTGGGTCTCATATGTGCTGAGGTGGCATGGTATGTGGCGATGAGGTCACTGCCATGTCACATGGGATCTTCCTACTTGGCTAGGCTGACCGGGAATTGAACCCAGGACCTCTCAAAAAGAGGTGCCCAGCCCCCTAGGGTGCATACCACTAGGATAGCTAAGAATTCATGGAAAAACATAGATAAATTCATAGGCTCTACTTTAGATATGTCAGTGCTCAGTCAACTCAAGAAAAGATGTTTTACTTCACATTGAAAGGGGATTAAGGGGTCCACTCCATATCCTGATTGGGTGTTTGGTTCCATAGGTCAAAATGTGTTATCACCACTTTTGGTGGGACCAATACTAAGATAAAAATGCATGGATGCTCAGTGCATCTCTAATACAACTAGAGTATGTCCCAAAGCATTGGAAAAGCACTTTTTCTTACTCGTGAGAGTGCACTTCGTGCCATAAACTAAAAAGACTCATCAATGTTGGACTTCAACCTGAGCTCACAACCACGGGGTCACACACACACACATTGGCATTGCGTTGAACACGCACACACACACATAATAATGGCATTGCGTTGCACACAACCACTGTCCTCTGAATCAATGTGGAGCCTACAACATGAAGCATATCTCGAGTGGTGGAGATCGCTTAAGAGCTAGGTAAAAGTGCAATCTGCATTGCATATATGAAAGTAGAGGAGTGATTTGGCAATGACTAGGGTTGGCGAATTTGCTTTGCTTTCTTCATGTTGTGAACGTCCCTTGACATAGCCTGCACTCTCTCCCTCAACATGCGTATGTGTACATAGAGTTGTGTACGATGCGGCGCCGACACGGTGGTAACGAGGGGACGAAAGGGCAAGACAAATGTCAGATTGTTTGATACACGGAGACACATTTCTGCGACGCAATTGCGCGTATCACAGAGAGGGCACGGAGGGGAGGGCAGGATGCGTCTTGGGACCCACTGCGAGCCTTCTATAATGCAGTACCCGACACACTCCTGCCGAGGCCCAGTGGGATGTATGCGTTATCTAATGCGGAGGCAACACACCAGCACACACACACACACACACACACACACGGGCTGCCTGATCGCTTATGGAAGAAAGTGCAAGATTTCTGGCGCGAGTGGGACAGACAAGTGTGTATTAGACAGGACCTACTCAGCCGGGCCCACATTCCTTGGGATCTGGTCGCAGCCAGCGTGCGATGGTCCAATGGCCTGCTGCGCACCAGCCCTGATGGACGGCTGCGCAGAATTGCAAAGATGTGTAAACTAGATCACCACACCCCCCTGGATGTGCCTGACTGTATTGTGTATGTATTATATGGCCCGTGCTGTCCGTACGTAGGACAGTGTGGAGCGGATGGGGAGAGACCGCCCATCCAGAGATACGCTGAACACGAGAGCAGGGCCAAAACACTGCGCAATTATTTTTATGGCGCCAGACACAAGAGGTGCAAGATCCTCAGTGGGTACGGGAAATCGCCTGGCCTCGCCAGAGTGATGGCACAATTGGGTGCAAGGCGCCTGGGTATGCTACCCATGCAGAGGGTAACGCGCAACAACGCAAATTCCACGGAGAGAAACACCGAACGCTGCTTGGCCCCCACCCTGAATAGTGTAGCACCCCGGGGGGACTACAACACAGCCTTCTGGGAAGGCATCCTCAACCATATTGCGTTCCCGACGCGGTGCCGCACCACTGCGAGCACCACGAATCAGATCATCACTGCACGAGGAAGAGGGACACCCACACCCCTCTTTTTGCAGTCCCTGCGTGAAGCGCGGGGCTTTGTATGTCCCAGGCAGTATGAGCGACTGTTTCGTGTCGTGGCGGGAAGGGTACAACATGAACTCAAGGTGAAGTTGCATCGCAGAATTGTGCTGCGTACCCCACCAGTGCCAGGACAGGCTGCGCGCACACTCGTGCATACCATGTGGCAAGCGCTAGACACACTAGCAGTACCGGCGGAGATTACCGACCGGCTGAGAGCGGCAGTCACCGTCATCCCGACCCGCATGCAAAAACTGGGGCTCATGTACCACAAAGGACCCGGTTTCCACGGGCCCAATGCAACGGTCCGAGCACTCACTGCAGCACTGCATACACACATGCTGAGCGCCACACCCATCATGCGCGGTACACAGACAATTGCCTTCTGCATTGAACATGTATCGCAAGGCGTATTGCAGCATGTGCAGCACAATGTCATGGTTGCGGTCACTCGCCGACCGTGTTGCTGTAATGAACGGATGCAGAACCCCACCCTGGCTAATGCCTGGGGTCATGTGGTATGTCGCACACGCCAACAATGGCAGGCAATATTGGGCATGCAGCATGGACGCGTCATCAGCTCTCACGCGCGCACTGCCCTTTTTCCCACACACGAAGCAGTGGATACCCACGTTGATAGACTGGGTGCAACTCTGAGCGCGCTTTCCATGCCTGGGGATGGAGGTGAAGGGCTGACGAACCCCAGCAGCATTGAGCAGTGCGTGCAGCAAGTGAGACAACAGGTCCACTGCACACTGAACGACCTGCAGCACCAATACATGTCGCACGATCAAGCTGATGCAGCGTGCCAGGCCGCGTGGGAGGCAGGGATACGTGGTCGTCTGTTGAGTTTGTGCAGTGCAAGCGTCTGTGATCGCCTAGCTCCCCTTGTAGCCTCTAATGGAATTAGTGAGTAGCTCTTCTTGCTTTCGTGGCATGAGTCTTACCCCCGGGTACTGATTTGGGATTGATGGTCATTCATACACCCTCGGCATAGAACTCTCTCATGCACCTGTATCTCTTGATTGAGCATGCAGTTTAACCCTGCACCGGTCCACATCCCCGTGCAAAGTGTGCCCTTGGTGCAAAATGGGCACATAGTGCAAAGCAGCTCCTTGTTTGTCAATGGAGCAAATATCTTCACCGACCCGACACCGAAGCCGACGTCCCCGGAGGGTCAACCTGCAGGTTTTCCTTGCTCTGCACGTGCATCCTTGCCTGCGTCGTCATGAAGGGGCCCCACCGCCCGCGAAAATCAAGCTGGGAAAGGTTGTGTCATGGGCATCGCTATGACCTACTCATGTGCTTGTTTTTCATGGCACATGCATCCATTTTAGATGTTGCCAAAGTTATGTGCATGTGGCCTGCACTTTGTTGTGCATCAAAATTCCATCGTGCTAAACAATTGTTTGTTGGGTGAAGAACTTGCTTCATTATTATGGTATGCATTGATACTTTCATTGTGCATTCTTTCAAACATGCTTCTTGGTTGAACGATGTCGTGTTGTTTTGAGTGCATGCCTTTTTACGCAAGTGGGCCAACACATAATTTTTCTTTTTACTTTTTTGGTGTGTGATGACAATGGTCCATATCTCTAGTTGTGTGGTTTAAAAGGGTAAAAGGCCATTGCAATTTAATTTTACTGTTAATGTAATTTTAATTTAGTCACAACTTCATTTTCATTTTCTGCCACTCCATTTTTTGCTGCCTAATGATGATGGTTTACCACTTGCTCCAAGGCTTTTGCATTCAGGGTACGGTGTAGTATTTTGGCCCATGTGTCTTCCATCACATCAGTGAATTCTTGGTTTATAGTCGGTGAACGATGTTCATTTGGTACCATTGTATCATGAGAACAGTGTGCATAGCCATCATGTGACGGATCCACATACCAACCCAGCCCAATGTTACCTGCTTGTGTCACTAGGTTTTTGACAAGTCTCTTTTGCTTTGCTTTCGCTTTGCACTGCATTGCTAAATGCTTCATTTACATGTGAGCAGTTCTGCGGTATTGATCGTGCTCATGTAAATTTGTTAGTGACGTGCCCAATGCTGCTTGGGAAGTATATGTGGGGCCCATGTTTCTCCCATGCAAGAAGCAGGGTGCTACCACATTGAACATTGCCCGGGGAACATGACTTCAAGACATCCATTGCCACGGTGTGAGGTGTCATGAGGTTCATGACTATCACATTGAGTATCATGACCCTTGATCTAATGGCATGCATTCTTCATTGTTATGGCATTCACGGGCAACGTGTAGACAGCGCCATGTGAAAGAAAAAATTTGATTGAAAAATTTTTTCGGGTAAAATGCGATTTTCGCTGATGGCAGTTGTGTTCCGATTGAGTGTAGTTTGGACACATAATTGAACCTCTGTGTGTCGACAGCACAATCTTGGCAGGCACACATGGCACAGGATCTGCAATTGCACGAAACACAGAGAAAGCCTACTCTGCCCTTCCCCCGGTGAAATGTAGGCGGTGAAACACAATCTCCACTGCATGTCAGAGGGGTTGTATCAAAGAATCGGGGGTGTTCATGAATGCAATGTAAATGTCATCTTTACATTTGAACAACGGCACACAAGTAGTACACATGGGGTGGGGTCCATTGGGTGGGGTCCATCACGCCCTTAAAAAGCAGGTGTGGCCGACCGCTTAGGCGTCACTATATCCTCCACCTGGATGACGTCCAATTTTTGAGAAAACTCATGCATGTTCTTGGTTACGACGTGGTGTGTCGGTAATGGCCGGTTGGATTTTGCCTTTGGTCGCTCCATGCCATTTATGATATACAAGCCAAGACTACATTTGTTCCCAGAAAGCCATTCCACCATGTTCCATCCAATCCGATCCCATACATTCCATCATATTCCATCTGCTCCCATCCCATCCATGTATTGTGTAACCTATCCCCTTGATTGCAGAAGAAGTCACCAAGTACACCTATGACCTGGGGAACCGTCAATGGGTCACAAGCACGATGACGGTGAAGATTGCTCAAGCCCCCTTTGGACAAGGCTGTGTGCGAGTCTGCCATCACATGCTAGATAGCCAGGGGACCCATTATGTGGCAAAGTTCAACAAAGAGAACTACCCGCCGGAGAAGTATTTCCATGAAGTGATTATGCAAGCAATTTGTCAACATTATGCTGACCTGTTTAATGCGTATGTGTGCCTGCATATGCATCCATGGATTTGGGTGGATGATGTTTGCCCCTATCATGTCACAATTCTTTGCATTTTCGTGTGTTGGGATTAGTGCTAACCCTCCCAAGTTTGTCTCCGTTAGTGCCCGCCGTGCGTTGTCAGTGTTTGCGTTGAGAGGGCTTTTGATGTTCAAATGATGGAGGCAGAGTTCTCTTCGCTATAAACAGCACCGTCTTTGAAGAAGCAATGCCACCACGCCACACCGACCCCATGGGGTTGCATGGTGGTGAAGTGGAGTGGGGTGTGGTAGGCTTTGGGGTGGTGGATTGGCGTGTTGTGCATGAATGAATGCATGGGTACTGGGACCCACTAAGGGCAAGAGGGCACACGGAACGATGTACATACTGTGGGGTGCATCACAGTGATGTGTGGTGTGTCCGTCCACAGTAGTCTCGTACAATGTCACATTTGCTTTTGTACACTCTGCAGCCTATGACTGAACGGTCACTGAGGATTTGCTTGTTTGTTGTGGTTTGACTGCTGCAGCCTGAAGGGTGGGGTTGGGTGCCGTCAAGCGGGATAGTGTGGTTCACTTGTGTGGGCTGGGATGCGGTGTGGTGTGGTGGCGTGGGGTGGGGCGGGCGGGGCGGGGTGGTGGTGTGGTGTGGTGCATATGCTGGCACTTGGATGCGCATGAACACAGGAACCAACCAACAGCACACCAAATATTAGCACGGGCAACGGCAACTATTTTTGATTTGGTTCATAGGAGGTGTGCAAGGCAGACCACATGCTGAAAGGCAGAGGCAGAACATGCAAAACGAAAATGAGAAAAATGAGAAAGTGGAGCTGACCCAGCCACAGAGAGCGGTGGGGGAGGAGGGTTTGGGTTGTGTCGTGTCATAGGGCCGCCACTTGGGCTATGTCGTTGCACGGTGCGCAATGGTTCATGGACTAGTGTGAGTGGCACTTGTGTCATCTGTGTCACCTGTGCCGGCTGTGCCACCATGACACTAAGGGGGGGGGAGGGGGGGGGGTCATTGGGTGTGCCGCGACACATGTCGTGACATGGGTAAGCTCCAGTACCACGGGAACGTTTTCCATATTTTCCCTTTGAGCCACGCCACACCACACCACACCACACCACACCACACCACACCACACCACACCACACCACACCACACCACACCACACCACACCACACCACAACACACCACACCACACCATACCACACCACACCACACCGACCGCACCACACCACACCTGCTTGCCCCCGGTACGGTACAGGGACCACTGTCAGCTAGCTCCGACAGACCTGCCAGAGTGGCTATGGGAGCAAGCGGCGGTACCCGCACGGGTGCACTGCGAGCACCGGTGGGGGCTCAACTACCAACCCGGCCTGGGCCTACCCCTGGGCTGGTTCACCAGTGACCAGCAACGGCACATAGTGGCCCACCGCATGCGCAACCTGCCCACCATGATGGTGTTGGCGGAGCGCGCGCAGCACCGCAACGTGCAAATGCACGTGCAGTTCCTGCTATGCGGTGGTGGCCCGGAGATGGCTCAACATTTGTGGGAATGCCCGGTGCACGCCCACGAGCGGTGCCTGGCCATGCAACGCCTGCTCACGTGGCTCACCACCTACATTGGGCCGCGGGCCTCGCAAGTGCAGGGCCAGCTATGGGACCCTGCCGCCTTGGAGCAGTGGGTGGCGGCTATCGCGACGCCATCCCTACGCACAGCCCACCTGGGACTGGCGGGATTGCACGACATCGGGTCGGAGTTCATCAGATGGGGTGAAGGAGTCCGAGCACGTGTGGCTCTCGCACGCCAACGCAAGAGAGGGCCTCATCAAGGCCCGTAGGACCCGGGGGCACCATGGCGTGGGCCTTGCGGGAGTTGCAATTGACCAGCAGAGCGGCAGGGTCTCCAGGGCGGCTTTGAATCGGATCCGCACACACGGGATTCACATGCGGGGGTGAACTTGGCGTTGCATAGGTGCGTAACACACACAATACATAGCGCGCGCACACGCACACACCCCTGCCTGTTCTGCTATCCCCGTAAGCAAGACATCCCGGCCATTGCCTTTTGATAACAGCTCCTTCGGCACACCACATCACACCACACCACACCACACCACACCACACCATACCACACACCACACCACACACACCACACCACACCACACCACACCACACCACACCACACCACACCACACCACACCACACCACACCACACCACACACACCACACCACACCACACCACACCACACCACACCACACCACACCACACCACACCACACCACACCACTGCACACCACACCACACTGCAAGGAGTCCCCAGGGCGGCCATGAGCTAAGCCCACCAACCATGGGGGCAACTCCGGCCACCGCAACACACAACATACAACACACAGCGCGTGTCTACACACACAGCCCTCCTGGCTTGCATTACCCGTATGCAAGACCATCCCGGCCATTGCCTTTTGGTAACAGCGCCTTCGGCACACCACACCACACCGCACACCACTCACCACTCACCACACCATGCCACGCCACGCCATGCCACACCACACCACACCACACCCACTGCCCAGCGACACGAGGCTCCACCGCCTCCTGGTGGCCCTCCTGGGTGTCCAGGTGCAGGTGGATGCGCCACTGCACGCCCAGCTGTGGGGTGATCACCGACAGGAGTTCCTGGCCCAGCTCCAGCGCACCGGGGTCTGGGCGCCCACCATCGTGTGGATGGCTGCCCCCCCAACTGCCGCCTACTGGCAATGGGCCAAGACGTCGCAGGCCCCTCTCGTGACGGTCACCGCGGCACTGCCGCCGTTTCCGTGGATAGCCATAGCCCCGGCGGCTGTGGCAAATTTCCAGTACCCGGCAGAGTGTGTGGCACACAGATGCCCGGGGCACCCACACAAGGGGCCCCTCTATTACTCCCTCGATACGGTGGGGGCAGTACCAGCAGAGCCTCACCAGGCCCTGCGCACCCATCTCAAGGAGCACCATGGGGACATGGCCCTTCTGGCGCCACACGGCCGGGCTACCTACCCCCCACAAGTACTGGCCCCCGAGGCTCGCCCGGGCGTCTGGTTCCATGACCTGCCTGCGCTGGCGACCCTCCGCGGCAATGTCGTGGCGGTGGATGCGGGGGCCACGCAGGCGGGCATGGCCATGGCCGGGGTCGCCCAGAGCGGGCCCGAGGCATACCAGACCCAGGTGGCCTCGGGAGTGGGCACCTCCCAAGAAGGGGAGGCGATGATCCTCCTCTCGTATGCCCGCCGGCTGGCGACACAGCCAGGGGTGTACTGGCTGGTGCCGGACTCGGAAGTGGCAGTGGGGGCCCTCCGCACATACCATGAGGGGGGACGCTGCGGAGATGGCATCCACCATCTCTACGCCACCGTCCTGGGGGGGCAGCGCCTCTCCCCGAAGTCCGCAATCAATGTGGTGACCACGCCGTTGCACTGGATCACAGACCTCAACGTCCGTGTGGACGCGGCGACGCGGGAGCCGCCGGAGGTGGACCTCACGTGGCTCCTCAGGCGCCCCTACTCGTTTATCCCCCCTGTACCCTACCGCGACCAATGTCAGCTCTCCCCGACGGCAGTGGGTGACTGGTTGCAGGATCGGGCCTCCATACCGGCGCAGGCCGCCTATGAGGCCCGGTGGGGGGTGAACTACATGTCAGGGGGGGGCCTCCCCCTTGACTGGTTCGACCACGACCAGCAGCGCCATATCACAGCGCACCGAATGGACAACGCCCCGACGATGACAGTCCTAGCCCACCGTTCCTCCCACCGGGACACGGTGCTGGATACCACGTGCCTCCTTTGCGGAGCGCAGCCCGAGACGGCGCCCCACCTGTGGGCCTGCTCGGCTCAATCGCATGAATGGGGGCCAGCCCGCCGGCGGCTCGCAGCGTGGCTCGACAAGAAGGTGGGACCACGGGCGGCCCCGGTGCGCCACCAGCTATGGGAGCCGGCTGTACTGGAGCAATGGGCAGCAGCCCTGCAGACCCCCTCCATGCAGCGGGCCCACCTGGAGTGTACGGGCCCCCACGCGCTGGGCACGGAGTTCCTCCGCCACGTCGTAGAGGAGTCCATACGGGTCTGGTACGCCCACGCCAAGGCGCGTGCTACGCTGCTGAAGGCCCGCCTAGGCCCGGGCAGCACGATGGCGTGGGCATTGCAGGAGCTGCGCCTGCACCAGCAAGCGGAGCGGGAGGGAGTGCAGCGGGAGCTCCTGGAGTGAGGACGGTCGCCAAGGGCGAGCCGACCAGGTCTTCCCGGCTCCCCCTCTCTCCACCGAGGCCTACACACATACACACGGCGCGCACACAACACACACAGCCCCGCCCGTTTACCCGTACCCGTGGGTAGACATCCCGGCCATTGCCTTCTGGTAACAGCGCCTTCGGTACACCACACCACACCACACCACACCACACCACACCACACCACACCACACCACACCACACCGGCAGGAGTTCCACTGCCCACAGCCCAGGGCAGTAAGGCAGTGTATAGAGTTCCACAGCCCACTGCCTGTGAGTGAGTCAGTGAGGTAGTGTACGGACGGATTTCTGCTGCCCACTGCCCAGCGAGGCAGTGTACAGGAGTTTCCACTGCCCAGTGCCCTCAGGCAGTGAGGCAGTGCACAGAAGGATCCCCACTGCCCACGGCCCACTGCTGTGTGGCAGTGTACTGTAGGACCTCAGCTGCCCAAATTCCGGCCTCATGAATGCCCGACCTGGGCCCGGAGGCACAAAGGCCTGGGCCTAGCGAGACCTACGGTAGCACCATCAGGCAGAGCAGCAGGGCGTCCCCAGAGCAGCTCTGGACGGCAGCCGCTCGGCGTCAGAGAGGGAGATGGCCCTCTGCCACAGGTGGGCACCACACTACACACAGCGCACACAAAGACACACAGCCGTCCCGGCTTGCATTTTCCCGTGTGCAAGACCATCCCGGCCCTTGCCCTTTAGTAACAGCGCCTTCGGCGCACCACACCACACCACACCATGCCATGCCGTGCCCACAGAGGGTCAGAATGAGCAGTGGTGAGTGGCCAATAGGCGCTGCCAAAGGCAAACAATCAGATACTGAGGCCTTGTGCCAACCTTCGCCCCCCCCCCAGGGATTCTGAGCCCCACCCCCAGAGTTGCCACTAGTGTCTGCCAACCCAGACATGATCGGCTGGATGGCGGGGGCATGGGCAGGGGGTTTCGTGCGTCTCTCTTGGGCTTCTTTTGCTGGCTCTCTGGGGTGGCTGCCAAAAGGGGCGCCACACAGCTGCAGGGTCCTGCAAAATGGATTTCGTTGTGTTCTTCAAGACGGATTTTTTGCTGACCTGCCACTTTGGCCGTGTGCTCGAGGGAAGGGCACCCTTGCCAAACCCCCCGGCTCCTCTAAGTCATCGGGGGAGACCCCCCCCCCCCTAAATCCATCCCTGCCACCAACTGCCCTTGGCCACCCCAATTTATGCTGCTCTCTGCATGTTGCCGTACGGCGCCCCTTGACCTCTGCCAGTGCTCCCGCCCCCACCCCCGCCTGCGGCACAACGCACCGTCAGCACCGACGCCCCGAAGAAGGTGCGGTTCATCGAGGCCTTCGTGATCCAGCGCACGCAGCTGCCTGGGAACCCCATCGCCGCCTGCGAGCCCTTCATCCCCGGCGAGTACAAGAAGTACAACAACAACGCGGGCTGGACGAGCGCCGAGCGCAACACGCCGCAGGCCTTCACGCACTTCACCTACATCGCCTCCAAAGGCAAGCTCATGGTGGTTGACGTCCAGGTGCTGGTCCTTGCCCACCCGGTCGGGGGCCACCCGTACCAGGGATGCATTGGAAGGGGGGGAGCCCCCGCACCCCCAGTCTGCTCCAGGGTGCCAGCCACTGTCTCCCTGACGGCTAGTGCCAGCTCCAATGGCTTTTGGAACCGACAGAAACCGCCCCCAACCGCTTTGACAACCTCCTCCAACCGCCTATCCAACCGCTTCTGGGGCCGTCCGTGAGGTCCTTTCCCGTCTAATACACCCCCCCCCTTTTGTCCAACGAATGCCTTGTCCAACGAACACGTCATGTAGCCCCAACCAAGGAGCACCTGCAGTGCCCTGCCATGGGCACTTCTCCTGTCAGCACCACACCGGAAACATGTCGCACATGGTTCGCAGCCCATGACTGGGGCTGTGCAGCATTGCTTTGGTCCTGGTCCACGGTCACAAGGGATGGAGTGCCGTGATGCTGCAGGTGCAGCAATTCGTCGCGCAGCTCCACCAGCGGCTGCTGTGCCACGCTGTCCCGCAGCACCTCTTGCTAAAGCTGTAGCTCCCCGCACTCTTTTTCTAGTGCCTTCCTGGCTGTCTCGTCCAACTACTCCTGGCGCTGGGCCTCGTCCTCTCGCAGACGGGGCCACTTGGGATCCAAACAAAATGGTCAAAAAATGAATGCCCAAATCAGTGCTTGCAGCCCATTTTCGAGTCCATCCAGCGCCAACCAAAACGCAGAACTATCCAAGGGTTGGGAAGGGGGTTGCCCCCCCCTCCACCACCCCTGAGCCCCCCCCTTCAACGGAACTCTAGAGCAGTGTCGTCCTCCTCAACAAGCCTTAGGCAGCCTCAGGCAGGTCCCGGCAGTTTTGCCTTGTTGAAGGCTGAAGGCAGAAGAACACTGTCACCCTTTGGCTCCTCCGTTTGGATTTGTGTTCTCTATGTTATATTTGGCGTGTTAGTTTGCTTGTTGTGTGTGCTTGTGTGATGCCCCCCCTGCAGCTATCCTCCAATCTCTATTGCCAATGGCCGTCCGTTCGGTTCAATTGCTGCGAGGGGATGGCGCCAAACTACACAGGGGAATATGCCGCATCATCACCGCAGTGGCTACTAGATCCGTGTAGGCGGGGCCATCGACCCCCTGAAACCGCTGATATTGCTGTTTGTAGGCAGTTCAGTGGCACCTGATGTGCGCACAAACTGCTTAAGCAGTTTCCCACCCTCTACAGCTGAAAAATGGACATTTTTCGAATTTTTTTTGATATTCTGACCATTCACAATAAAGCATGTTTCAATCCTCTGTGTGTTTTTCACCCCATTTGGGTGTTTGGAGGGGTGGGTGGGGGGGGGGGGGGGCAAGGGGGCTGTGGCACAACCTGCTGATGCAGTTTTCCGCTCTCTACAGCTCAAAAATGGAAATTTCCGAAACCATTTCTTTTTGATATTCTGACTGTTAGCTATGGTCAAATATCCTATGTGGAGCATGTTTTAGACCCTCTTTCTGTGTTTTTCACCCTATTTGGGTGTTTGGACGGGGGTAGAGGGCTTCTGAATGATTTCGTGACTAACTGATTGATGGACTGACTGTGCTCCCTCCCTCTTCGAGGGGCCTTGCCGATAGGCAATAGAATTTTTTTGAGCATTGAAAATGGTCATTTTTTTTTCCCGCCAGCCATGGCCAATGATGACTTTTCTGAACCCCCTCGACGCGCTGATACCAAAAATCCCATTTTCATTGTTTGCCGAATTTCGGGTCCGGGTCACCTCTGGAGGCTGGGGGTCAGTCTCGGTAGGATTTGGGAGGGGGGAGGGGGCGTCAATTAAGCGCCTTTTGGGGGAAGGGGGGGTCTGGCCAGAGCCCCCCCCCCAGTTGAAAGCCTGCCCACCTCAACAATGCCTCGAATGAAGGTCCCTAATCTGAGGGGATGATGCAGCGGTGAGAGGCATACAATGGTAGGCATCCCACCCCGGGTTCAACTCCCAGCCTGCCCCACTGAATGACGCATGGGGGAGGCCCGGAGAAGGGTTCTGACCGAACCTGGAGGGGCTCCCCCATCCTGCGATTTGAGCAGGTGGCTCAGTGGCACCTCCGTTACAGGGATATTCCTACTGGGTTCGAACACGGCTCCTTACCACATTCCCCTCTGCTACACCACCGGGGTGGATGCACCCATCCCTCCCTGTCGTGGGCTGCAGGGCCGGCAGGCACGAGGGCTCCGCATCGGCGCCCGTTGCCCCGCTCATACCCACCATTCGCTGTCGGTGACCCTCCAACCACCGAGCACCCTGCAGGGCTGCTTTTCACACCTCAGCACCACTGGGAGAGGGTTTGCGGGGGCGGGGTCCCCCCACCCCCCGTTAAAAGTTTGGGCCAAGTTTCCCTCCCGGCCTTTGGCCGATCGAAAATTTTCTCTGGCGCCTTCGGTGCAACTCAGTTTAGCCCAAAAATTCAGCACCACTGAAGAAGGGCCCATGGACCCCCCCCCCCCCCCCCAAACGGAGTCCTGGCGCCCCGCCTTTTTTGGGGGGGCTGGTACGGACCGCTCTGCCATTGATGCCTGTACCCCCGTGTTCAGGGCGTGGGCGACCTGTACACCGACCCCCAGATGCACTCGTGGGACAAGAGCTACGGCCCCGCGGACTTGGGGCCGCCCGGATTCATGGAATTCTTCCGCACCCACAAGTGCAACTCAATTTGCGTCGGACTGGGGCTGGACACCGGGTCTGTCTGCCCCACTGCTGCGTGCTCACTCAGACCGAAGGCCGACAAGGACAGCGGAGTGTCACGTGCAGTTCAGTGGGGGTACAGAGGACAGAGGGGGTAGTGAACATACATGTGGCGTCAGGGGGGGTAGGGTACCCGGGGGGGGGGGGCGACTCCGCGGGTCCTAGAATGCCAACTCCCCCCCCCCTCCAAGGGGGCCTCCGGCCAACAGTTAGTCGGGGGGGGAGTTGGCGTCCAGAACCGAGGCCCCCCCCCCCCCCGGGGTAGGGTATGGTTGACTGCAGAAGTCATTGGGGTGGCGGCGGGGGGCTTTTCGTGTAGCGGGTCCCCGAGCTGAAGACCCCGGAGGACCTCCTCCGGAAACCGAGGCGGCTTTGTGCCCCGACTGGACATCCGCAGTTGTGCCCTCCCCGCGCTCTGTGCGCGCAAAACCGATTGATCCAGAGGGGGAAAGTATGCGCTGCGTGCACAGCGCGTGCACATCAGGGCTGTCCTTCGTACCAAAAGGGGAAAACGCGAGAATGCGAAGCGGCGCTCTCCATCGCCTCCCTGTTGTGTGGCCCCGGCCATTTCCGTGGGTTGATCGGCACGTGGGCCCCCGCTGCCTGGCCATAGTCATTGAGGAGGATGGAGCTGCACTGGGCAGGGCGCTCGCTGCGGTGGCCACTGGCAGACACCGTCAATGTGCTGCTGTGCCACGCGACGACCGCAGCAATGGGCGAATACTGATGGCCTGAAATGGAGGCCAGTTTGTGCTTTCTGCTGCGACAACCCCCAGAAGGACCGCCCCCTAGGCCGGCGGTCACCGCCCAACCGCCAGCGGTTACCGCCCAACTGCTAGCGGTTACCGCCCAACTGCTAGCGGTTACCGCCCAACTGCTAGCGGTTACCGCCCAACTGCTAGCGGTTACCGCCCAACTGCTAGCGGTTACCGCCCAACTGCTAGCGGTTACCGCCCAACCGCCAGCGGTTACCGCCCAACCGCCGGCGGGTAGCACTGCTTGTTGGCAGTTGCCGGCGTCAGCAAAACCGGGCCCGCCAAATGATCATTGTGGGCCTGGCCATCACCTCCATTCCCTCTCCCCTGTGCCGTGACGCAGTATCAATCCCGGGCCACGAGCCTCAACCAGTGGAATGCCGCTGCCCCCTCCCCGGCAGGACCACCAAAGGGCCTCGGTACCCGGGTCGGCGGGGGGATGGGCCGCCCGTGTGCACTGTCCGTGCCCATGGCATGAGCGGTAGGCGCGTTGTGCGCCGGACGGTGACCTGCTGTTGGCATGTCCTGTTGCGGGGGGTCGCACCCGGGGCGCTGGCGCACGAGGGTGCCAAACAAATCACCGCATGCAATTGCCAAAACCGATGTTGCACTTGACTTCACGTGCACACGCTGAAGCATAGAATTGGAGAGGATTGTAGAGTCTTCCGTTGTGCTTGTCGGCTTGACTTTCCCAAGATGCTTTCCTCTTGAACAGAACATTTTGTGCTCACAACCGCTCATTGTTTTCTTGTGTTGTTTTGCCCATACTCCTCTTGGGCCACCACGGAACAGCAGCAGGATGGATCACCCTTTACACACACTACCGGCTCCGCACTACCATGGCCACGCTGGGGGGATAGTGCGCACGCTTCTCCTCTCACCTCAACACCGCTCACCTCGTCGGGGCCTGAGGGGAGTGTCCGACGCTGGGAAGTGGGGGTTACCCTTGGCCCAAACAACCGCTCCATCAGAGGCGGAGACGAGAGGGAGTAGGGCCGAGGAGCAATCCCTAGACCCGGGCCTGAAGCCCGATTTGGTGAGAGACCCATGGCTCCTCCTCCCTACATCCCCGGAGGGCCCTCCAGGCCATGAGAGTGCCCCTTGGCCGAGACCTTCGGGCCGCCTCTTCCCCCAACGCAGGCCCCCCTGGCAGTGATGTATTAGAACGGCTGTACACCGTAGGAGGAGGGGGGGTACCTCCCCTGACCCCCCCCTACCTCCCTCCCCTTGGACCCCCACCCCTCCTCCCTCCTCCTCTTGTAATGTGTGTGGCTGACAGCCAAAATTTTGCTTTGGCACCTTCGGTGCCAAGAGGATTTAAGCTTCAAAATTTTCGGCCCCCCTTCGGCGGGGACCATAGGGGGACCGAAGGAGGAGGGGGGGTCCCAGCCAACCCCCCCCCCCCCCACTTCAGACCCCCTCCCCCCCTCCCTCCCCCCCCTTCTAATACTTCCCTGCCCCCTGGGTGGCAGACCGAGATGGCATGGGTTACGTGCAGGGGGGAGGAAAATTCCGTGGGGGGGGTTTTCCACGGGGAAAATTCCATATTTCAAATTGGTGCGGGATTTCCCCCGCAGTTTTTCAGTGTTGGTGCGGAATATTCCCCGTGCCGACGAACGAACCCCCAGCAGCACCCAGCAAACACACATGATGAAGTTCAATTCTTTGACAATTCTGACGCCTGAGGAATTATTGCTGGCTGCTTTGCTGTATTGTGTGTCTGTTGGGGATCGCAATCCCAGGCTCCCTTTCCTTCCAATGCACTCAAGACTTTGGAGGTGCAGCATTTTCCCCTTGATTTTTTGGTGGGATAGGAATGCTCCCCGTGCAGAATTTTCTCCTGCGGAAAATTCCCCCGTACAGAACCCTCCCCCCCCCTGTAGCCACTTCGATTTGTCCCCCTACACTGCTGCTTTACAATGGGGGATTAAAACACACACACACACACACATGCTGACCCCCGGCAGGAACCGCACATCCTGGCCATGCCTCCTACATCTCAGGAAATACCACGAAATGATGGCGATGAAAAGCCAGCAGGGTCGACCGGCCCCCCTGCGGCGTGTCGAGAGCGCCCCCACGCAGGCCCTGGCGCAGGTGGTGGCGGAGCGGCAGCCAGAAGCCCCCAGGGCCGTGCGCCAGGCGGACAGCATGCACCCCGGCATGATGCCGCAGCACCAGAGCGCGCAGGTACCGTCCGGCACGTGCCTGTGCTTGAACCTGGGCGTGACCGTTGCTCCCTGGGTGGCAGCATGGCGGCATGGGGACGGTCTGTGCATCCGGCGGAGGGGATTGCTCAGGGCTGGGCCGGGCCGACCCGGTGCTTCAAGACGAAGGAGGTCGGAAGGCAGTTACCGGCGGTTGGAAAAGCAGTTCGGAAACGATCGGGCAGTTGCAAAAAAACGGTTGGAGAGCGGTTGGGGACGGACGGATGCGGGTGGGTGCGGGTGAGGGGAGGGGACGGGAGGGGAGGGGAGGGGAGGGGTGGCATGGGGGTTGGATCAGGTGTAAGGAGTACCTGTGCCCCTGCCCCCCTCCCGCACCGCACCGCAGGTCCTGTGGTCCAATGGCCCCCGCCCCCTCCCCCCAAGCACAGTGAGCTGGCCAATGAGATGCCCGCGGAACGCAAGCCGGAAGGTCACAACACCCGGTGTATAGTACTATGCAGGGTAGGCTTTTTGGTCGACAACACAGTGAAGGTGCAGCCGAGGGCCCAGATGGCAGATTGTACATGCAACTAGCTCCATTTGCTGGATATGGGTGTGTGAGAAGCGAACTGCCGAACTTTGCTGCGTGTGCGTACCAGGACATGCATGTGTGGAGCGCCTTGTTGACCTGCGTGCGCGCGTGTCACGACACCCGGGACTCCCGGCTCAGCAGGTTGACACTATCCAGTGCCCGGAGGACCCCTCAGGATGGGTGGGGGCAGGGGGGGGGGGGAAACAGTCAAACGACCCCGGCAACAACCAGCACATCCTCAATACGCCAATTATTGGGCGCTGCTGACGCGCACACGGCACATCCCGCCACTTTCAGCACAGCCCCAACACACCAACTACTGGGCTCCGCGAACGCGGAAACGACACCAGCAAGAGCACCGGCCACAGCGGCCGACAGAACGCAGCGACCCGATGCAACATGCGAAGGGAAGAATGGGTGACCGTCCAGGGCCCCATAAAGGAGCAACAACCCGACGGAATGTCACACAGGGGGAATTGAGGTCCGCAATTTTTCGCAATTTTCCGCAATTCCGCAATTGTTCGCAAATTTCCCGCAATTTTTCGCAATTGGATTGGACCCTCCCTGACCGCAATCCCCCCCCCCCCCTGGGTGGGGGAGGGGGGCTTTGGTTGGCTGAGCCGGGAATCCCAGGGCGATGACAGCCCTCAGGGTCAAGCACTCGTCACCAAGTGTACACTGCAGGGTCGCCCCTCCCCCTTCCACCCCTGGTGCTACGCACTCCCCTGCCCCGGCAGCGGTGGAGCTGCTCAGACTGCAGACGGGCGGTGGTGGTGCGATACCGTGGCGCGTTGACGTGCGCTAATTCACAGATGCAAGGAGTCGGTTGCAAGAAGGAGATCGGAGGGGGTCGCAGGCGCGGTGGTACAGGCGGTTACAGGCGGTTGGAAAAGCAGTTCTGAACGTGCATGATTGTTTCCCATGACTAAAGCTGCGGCCCATTGCCTTCACAGATTTTCGAAAAAGGCTTTGGAAACCTCAATCCTTTGGACAGATTGCTTAGATGGGTGTGCACTGTCCAACATCCGCAGAATTACCTGCAACTGCAAACCAGGAATCACATTACAAATCGCGTTAAATCACATCAACTCACATGAAATCACATTTAATCTGGGCCACCCCAATCATGTTTTACTGGAAAACCCTCCCGGCAATGTGCAACGCATGACTGAAGGCACTGAACCTCAACTGCATCATCATCATCATCATCATCATCAGGAGCAGCAGCAGCAGCTCCAGCAGCAGCACCAGCAGCACCAGCAGCACCAGCAGCAGCTCCAGCAGCAGCTCCAGCAGCAGCAGCAGCTCCAGCAGCAGCTCCAGCAGCAGCAGCAGCTCCAGCAGCAGCAGCAGCAGCATCTTCGTGGGGAAGTGCTGAAGCCTATACCATATCAAAGTCATAAAGCAAAAATTGTGCAGAAGCCGACGCCGGCTCCGGCTGCTGTGACGCCGGCTCCGGCTGAGAGCCACAAGCCAAGGATCCCGGAAAAGCCTGCTGCTGTGGAGCAGCCGCCAGGTTTGCTCCTTACTCCTGCATCGGCAGGTTGAGCGGTGCCTTGAGGACGGGAACAGGGGCAGACGGTACAGTGCTGCGCATGCCAAGGCAACAGCAGCGCAACACACCCACACAGGGACGCCCAGGGGAGGCAACACAAAGGTTTGTGTGTGGGGGGTTGTTTGAGCCTACTTTCCTGCCACCAAAAAGAGTGAATTATTCTTCAATTTCATGGCGATATTGAGGGCTGCTTGTCGTCGTAATTCTGATGCCTGTGGACGATTCGATCTGTTTCAACACTCCGAGGCTCCTGTCCAGAACTGGTGCTCCTTGAGGCTTCGGGAGGTTCAGTTTGGTTTGGTTACAACACCGCAATTTTCTCGCAATTTTCCCACAATTTCCCGCAATTTTTCCGCAATTTTTCGCAGTTGGATTGGACCCTCCTTGACCGCAATCCCCCCCCCCTCCTAGGCTAGGCCCTGCCCAGGGTGTCTTTAGAAGGCGCCTTGTGCCAAACCCCCCTCCCCGCCCCCCACCCCCTCCAGACCAAAGGGACCATCGTGGGAAGAAACAAAATTTACCGTCGGGAAGATCTTGCCGGGCCATTTTCGGTACACAATCGTTTGGGTCCCAGACCCCCTCCCCCCCGCTCAAAAGACGCCGTGACCCCCACTGCGTTGAGGGGCATGGGTTGTGTGTCTGGAGACCGGGCTTCGCCGGGATCGGTATTCTGCTGGTGCCTGCAGCGGTGATGTGGTAAGACCGGGGCTGTAGCGTTGCAAGGCAGGGGGTCAGCATTGGCGGAAGAGGGCGCCATTGCGGACGGCAGGGGGGGGGGGCGGGATTGCCTCCAACCCCCCCCGGGGGGGGGGGGGGCGACTCCGCGGGTCCTAGGATGCCAACTACCCCCCCCCCCCCCTCCAAGGGGGCCTCCGGCCAACAGTTAGTCGGGGGGGGGGGGGAGTTGGTGTCCAGAACCGAGGGGTCGCCCCCCCCCTGGGCTCCAACAACGTCAGGATGAAAGGTATAGTAAGCAGGCAGACCCGGGAGCCCATGGCGGAGGTTGGGGGGGGTTTGGAAAATGGGCTGGAAAGTACCCCCATCCCCCCAAACCCCATTCTCTCCCCGGCCCAGTCGCACAGGAATGGAACTGAGATGGCGATGAAGGCCGTGTGAAGGCAGGCGTGGCTGGAGCGCAGTGGCGGGCCCACACCTGACCTTTGGAGGCCCAGACCAAAGTGACCATCGCGGGACACAACGAAATTTACCGTTGGGAAAATCCGGTCTGGCCATTTTTGGTACACAAACTTTTGGGTCCCAGAACCCCCCCCCCCCCTCTTCTACTACTTCCCTGGGGCCCAAACCCCTCAGAGGGGGCGCCTGCAAGCCTAGTGTCCTCCGAGCACGGCACCTCCGTGTGGCCGCCATTGCCCCAGACGGCGCGCCGGGCCCGTGCAAAGCCCCCCCCGTAATGCTTATTTGTGGGTCTTTTTCTGATTGGTTGGTTATTACTGTTATGGGTGATTTTGCTTCTGTAAATATACAAAAATAACCTAAGTGTTGTTGTCAATGAAGCTGAATTACCTTCAGATCTAGACTCTAAAAATGTAGAAGCCATTTGGGGGGAGGAGACAGAAATGGAAATTGAAAATGGATGACAAACAAACATGTGCAGAAACAACAGCACTGGTGCCTGGACAACACCTGTTGCATGCTTGTGCGTGCGTGCGTGCGTGTGACTGTGTCTGTGTGCGTGCATTTTGGGGGGGGAGGGGGCTAATTAAATTGAGAGGATTGAAAACTAGAAAAACAGACATGCAGTACAACAAGACTGCGGATTGAGGTAATGCACTCCACCGGAAGGCGTACGTGCATCTTTATTCTCTATGCCCAACCTGCCCCCGGGTCCCTTGCTGCCCGCTGCTGTTCAGCCGTGCAGCCCCCGAAGGAGAAGGCGCAGGAGTTCTTGAAGATGCTGCACGTCACGTTCTGGATGCAGTTCCGGATCATCGCCCCTCGACGCTATTACCACGACCCCATCTACTGTCCTCCGAGCAATCTTGTGCAGGTGCTGCTGACCCCAAGTCACAGGGGAGGGTGGCTGCGGCCTTCCGTCCTGCTGATTTGTTGTGCCTGTTGACAGTATTGTATACTTCTGTGATGTAACCCCCCCCCCCACCTATAACCCCCCCCCCCCTATAACCCCCCCCCCCCCCGCCTATAACCCCCCCCTCCGTTGTTTTCAGTCATCCGGGGAACTATGGCCCCCCTTTCTAGCCCAACTTCAAAGATAGAGCTGTGCAAAGAGACGGAGCAGCAAAGCGTGGGGGCCACAACTTCAGGATACTTTGCTGCCAGTTACTTCTTCCACATCTGCATCAAAGAGGGCTGTGCCCTTTTCTTTTTTGCTGGAGGCTGGTCATCAGGCACGGCGTGGGGCATATCTAAATCAATATCCATGAGGGGAAAATAAGCACAAACTGAAAATACAGAACAAACAACAGATGGCGCGAAGCGCCTAAAGCAAAATTGGGCAAAGGGCTGACGTAAACCCCCCCCACCTATTACCCCCCCCCTTTTGGCTCAGGCATTCATCAAGAATACTATAACTTTATAGGTGGGGGGGGGGGGGTTTGTATGCTGCAGATGTCAATGATGTTGCCCTCCTTCTCACGCAAAGGGTCACTGTCCACCCCATTCCTATAGACCTTTTGCGAAAGGCGCCCAGGGCCGTGTTCGGCTCTTGATAAGCTTTTCTCTCCTTCTTGTGACTGCATGTGCTGCCCGTTGTGCTGAACTTGTCTCAACCAACACACGCGTGACAGTTCACGAGTCACCATTCGGGGTAAGGTCTGCCATTTTTCACAGTTTCGCAATTTCCCCCAATTTTCCGCAATTTTTCGCAATTTCCCGCAAACCATCCGCCATTGCCTTTTGCCCGTCCCCCTCACGTGCGTGTTGGCCCCCCGTGTGTCCCCTGTGGAGGAGTGCTGCTCCTTGAGGCTGCGGGAGGTTTGGTTACGGCACCGCAATTTTCCCGCAATTTTTCGCAATTGTTCCGCCATTTCCTGCAATTTTTCGCAATTGTTCCGCCATTTCCCGCAATTTTTCGCAATTGTTCCGCCATTTCCTGCAATTTTTCGCAATTGTTCCGCCATTTCCTGCAATTTTTCGCAATTGTTCCGCCATTTCCTGCAATTGTCCGCAGTTGTACTTGATGCTCCCTCACCGCACCCCCTGCCCACGTGCTTGCGTCGACTGAGGGCGCCCTGTCTTTCTTTCGGTTGGTTGGTTGGAATGGGCGTGGGCGTGCGGCTCAGGTCATGTCAGTCGCATCAAGACGTCAGTCAAGGGCAAGGGCAAAGCAGACACAAGTCACTGCGTCGGTCGTCAACCGTCAAGTCAACCCGACGAGTCTCCCCGGGTCCCCAAGCGGCCGTGGCAACGCGTCGCTTCAACCGTTCAGAGCGTGGCGAACGTGCGACGCGGCGTGCCAGCGACAGCTCCGCGAAACTGAATTCCGCAGGGAAAATCGCAAAATGAGATCCCCCCCCGCCTGTTTTTGCTGCTGTCGCACCAAACGTATTGGGTAAAGAATAATGATAAATGAACAATACATAATAAAAATGTGGCCTCAATAAAATTCAAGGTAAAAAATGAAAATGTGGCCTCAATAGAATTCAAGGTAAAAAATGAAAATGTGGCCTCAATAAAATTCAAGGTAAAAAATGAAAATGTGGCCTCAATAAAATTCAAGGTAAAAAAAGAAAATGTGGCCTCAATAGAATTCAAGGTAAAAAATGAAAATGTGGCCTCAATAGAATTCAAGGTAAAAAATGAAAATGTGGCCTCAATAAAATTCAAGGTAAAAAATGAAAATGTGGCCTCAATAAAATTCAAGGTAAAAAAAGAAAATGTGGCCTCAATAGAATTCAAGGTAAAAAATGAAAATGTGGCCTCAATAGATTTCAAGGTAAAAAATGAAAATGTGGCCTCAATAGAATTCAAAACACCCCAACAGAAATATTACTATTCCGCAAAACGTGAATATTGGCACGGCACCTTAGAACCGCCCTCGGTTCTCCTCCTGCGGCTGTCGCTTCCCTTACAACCGCCGGGCTGCCGATTTCTTCTTCTGTTGGCGGTTCTCAACCGCCCGGGGGGGGGGGGGGGAGCCGCGCCGCATTCCTCTGTGCAGGCCTGTGGTGACCTCCTGCACTACTGGCAGCAGGTGTGCCGGTACCCCACCGAGTCCTGGGAGGTGGACGGGCAGTACGCCATCCTGGGCAAAGACGTGGACGACGCATTGCAGCGGCGCCTGGCCGCCAAATGGAGGCAGGCCATCACAACGGTACGCCCCCCGCGCCGATCCCTCCGGCCGCGCCCACGCGGGACCGCAGTGGCCCCCAGTGCACCGCCCGGGGGGGAGGGGGAGGGGGATGAGGGAGTGCTATATGCGGTGCACACGCGGTGTGTGGGTATTGGCAGGGGATTTGATTTGATTTGATTTGATTTGAGGGCCGATCTTGAGGCTCACAGGCCGCCTGGGGGGCGCACAATGACCTTCCCGACGACTCTGCATATCGGCCGGCCGTATTGACAGGGGAGCATTAGAATGGCTGTACGCCATCGGAGGAGGGGGGGTAACCCCTTCGGACCCCCTCCCTCCCCCAGACCAACGGGACCATCGTAGGAAACAACGAAGTTTACAATCGGGAAAATCTTGTCGGGCCATTTTTGGTACGCAAACGTTTGGGTCCCCCCCCCCCCCGTTCTAATACTTCCCTGGGTATTGGGCACGGGGGGGCCGTCTCCTCAGTTCGGGTACGCAACTCCCCCCCCCCCCCCTCCCTGCCCTCCGGGCCCACTTAGTTACCAAGGGTCAATAGCTGCCGGCCATACATATGGTGGCGCCGAAGGGGGGGGAGTCGCGTACAAAAGCGAGGAGACGCCCCCCCCCCCCCCGTTGTATTGGGGTGATCTCGTTGACCTGCCCACCCATTCGACAGTGAAGTGCACGTGTTTCCAAGCCGTCACAGGCATTCCCATTGCGCATTGCACGTGCTGCACGGTGCCCCCTTACAGTTTTTTCATACCCCCCCCCCCCCCTCCGGGTGGTGCTGAGGTGCTAAAAGGGGCCCTGGGGCCGGTACAGGGTCACACTGCTCCGCGCGACGCGCTGATCATTTGGAGGCCCAAGTCCTGGGGCGGAATAAAAGAATTCCTTCCACGCCCCGCCTCACGTGCGGGCGCTGAGTCATCGGCAGCATTTAGACTACCCTCTGTAGACCAGCCCATCGCAGGTGCCCCTTTCCCAGACCCAGACCCAGACCCAGACCCAGAAGGGGGGGGGGGGGGGGGGTCGAGTGACCCCCTCCCCCAGCGTGCGCAAGTCAGTGCTGGAGTCGGCAAACCCCCGCAGGGACTCGGAGGGTGCATCGGGATGCCCCTGGTCAACGGCACGGGCAACAGCCCCGTCTCCGGGACGGCCGACCCCCGGAGTAGTCAAACAGGACAAGTCATCCGGGGGCTCCGGTGACACAACCAACACACGTTCGGGCCCACAGAGGGTCAGAATGAGCAGCGGCGAGAGGCCAATAGGCGCCGCCAAAGGCATACAATCAGATCCCGAGGCCTTGTGCCAACCCCCCCTCCCCCTCCCGAGCCAACCAATGCTCTCCCTCCCTGGCGCTCCTGCTCTGCAACCCCAGGGGACCCCCCCATGGCCAAGGAGGTGCGGCATACCCCCGATGATGGGCTTCCGGATGCTCTTGCGGGGCTTCTTGAGCGTGGGGATCATGGCAGCCTCTGGAGAGGCAGAGAGCCGGGGGGGGGGACTCCGGGGGCTCAGGGAGGCTGACTTGTGGATTCATCGATTGTGGCGGGGCAGAGGCAACGAATCTGCAGAACGGCAGAGGGAAGGGCATCAACAAAAGGCGTGGCGACGTTCAGCCCATGACAGCCCTGACCAGGGACCAAGCAGGCGTTGAAGCTGGCACTACCGCCGCTGCCGCCGCTGCCACCGCCGCCGCCGCTGCTGCTGCGCTTGCGGCTGCTGGTCTTTCTTGCAAGTTATCGCAATGTCCCGCGATTTTCTGAATTGCCCATCTCACGTGCCTGTTGGTGCCCCTTGCTGTCAATGGTGGTCACTTTTTCGCAAATGGATTTGACCCCCCCAGACCACAACCCCCCCCCCCTGCGGTGTGTTCCAACACGTTACGCGGTGCGCACACGGTGCAGGTAACCCCCCCCCCCTTTTGGCGGGAGGTCCGGTGCTTTTCGTGGGCCCGGCCCTTGGGACAGGGACGTACGCTCACCTGCTTTGCGGTGAGTAGTGATGAGTTCACCTTCTGTTTTGCCCGGGTTTCCATTCTGGAAGTGGTGGTGCGCGAATGAGGGGACAAAAGGGGGGGGACAGTTTTCCGGGGGAAAACGGGAAAAACACGCCCCCCCCCCCCCCTGCAGATGCACACCCCAGCGCGCACAAGTCAGTGCTGGAGTTGGCAAACCCCCGCATGGACTTGGAGTGTGCATCGGGATGCACCTGGTCAACGGCACGGGCAACAGCCCCGTCTCCGGGACGGCCGACCAGGGTTTTGCTTAGTGTCCGTCCTACCCTACCCCGGGGGGGGGGGGGTGGGTGGGTCTGGCAGAATTTCAGGGTGGGTGGGTGTCCAACCCCCCCCCCCCCCCGGGGTGGGGTGGGACTTTGTGGGGGCCCTTGGGTCTATCGAGCCAGTGCCACTTCTTTCTTTCTTCTGTTGCAGGGTCTGAGTCGAGCAGTGATGATGACAATTAGACTGACATGATGGTTGTTCACCTCTGTGAAAAACTTGGTCTTCTGTATTGCATGTCTCAGTTGGGTACGTGGGTGGGTGGGTGGGTGGGTGGGTGTCAGACCCCCCCCCCCCCGGGGGGGGGGTGGGACATTTGTCGGTCTGTGGGTATGCCAAAATTCTGGGTGGGTGGGTCCCTGAATTAACCCCCCCCCCCCTAGGGTGGCTAAGCAAAACCCTGCGGCCGACCCCCGGAGTAGTCAAACAGGACAAGTCATCCGGGGGCTCCGGTGACACAACCAAAACACGTCCGGACCCACAGAGGGTCAGAATGAGCAGTGGCGAGAGGCCAATAGGCGCCGCCAAAGGCAGACAATCAGATACCGAGGCCTTGTGCCAACCCCCGCCACCCCCCCCCCCCCCCGAGCCAACCAATGCTCCACCTCCCTGGCGCTCCTGCTCCCCCCCATGGCCAAGGAGGTGCGGTGAGGTGAATCAGGCTGACAAACAGCGACAAGGAACAGGCCAATGACCACCGCGGGGGGGGGGGGGCAATTCTGCGGGTCCTAGGACGCTGACAAATCCCCAGGGATGCAGTAGAAGGGAAGAGACCTCAGAGGGCGCCCCAGAAGCCGTTAGGCAGGCGGTTGGAGGGGGTTGCCAAAGCGCTTGGGGGCGGTTACTGTCGGTTACAAATGCCATTGAAGCTGGCACTTGCCGTCAGGGGGGACAGTGGCTGGGCATGGGCTGGGCGCCATGGAGGGGGGGGGGCGGGGTTCCCCCCCCCCCCCGCCTTCCAATGCATCCCCGCAACCCCCCCCCCCCCAAAAAAAAGCCCCTCCTGGACCCCCCCAGGTGGCCTTCGGCCAACAGGTAGTGGGATGGGGGGGGAGTGCGCATCTAAGCCTGAGGGGTCCCCCCCCCCCCCCGTGATGGCCACCAAACAGTTCCCGGTAGGGCAGGGTACTGCCCAGCTCTGACACACCACTCCTCAAGAATGACATTTGTTCAAAAATTCTGAGGTATTTTGGGGGCTTCAAGTCACTGCAAGTACATGATGACCAGAGGCAAGGTGTTTTGGGACAGCAAACCCCACACCCCGGCCCTGGTTGATGCTGGTGATGCCAATCTACCCCTGCCCAAATCAGTGGACCCCCCCCCCCCCCGGAAACGGAAGGGGGTTCAAAATGGGCTGCGGACAAATGAGGGAACAGTGAGAATTCCCTCCATTCCCCCCAATGTTCCCCTTCATTTTCTGATTTTGCCACTGCTTACAATACGAAATCGAGGTGATTTCCCCATTTACCCCTATTTACCCCCGTGTCTTCCCCGTTGCCTCCTCCCCCCCCCCCGGTCTCCCCCCCGTTTTCCCCGGTTTTCCGGGCTCCAACGGTGAGTCGGTGAGTGCTATGGCGGTGAGCTCACAGGCCTGTGGGGGCCGAATGAGGGGATGGGAGGGTCTGGGGTCTGGGGTCCGGGAGACAGGCTCAAAGCCCCCCCACCCCCAGTCTCCAGTGTGCGCTACCATCAGCCACTCTGCAAACCCCCCCCCCCCGTCCCCCAGCAGTCTAAAAGTTAGAGTCTAAAAGTGGGGGGAGTATCGTCTAAAACTTGGGGGACACGATAGGCTAAAAGAGGGAGGGGGTTTCAATGTAAAAGTGTGGGGGGTGTACAGTCTAAAAGTGTGTTTTTAGGGGTATTACAGTCTAACACTGGGGGGGGGGGGTGGTACAGTCTAAAAGTGTGTGTGGGGGGGTACAGTCTAAAGGGGAGGGGGCGCACAACGTAAAAGTTGGGGGGGGGTACAGTCTAAGGGGGGGGGGGGGGGGGGGGGGCAATTGAGTCCAAAATTGTGGGGGGTGTACAGTCTAAAAGTGTGTGTGTGTGGGGGTATTATAGTCTAACACTGGGGGGGGGTTTACAGTCCAAAAGGGGGCAGGGGGGGGGTTACAATTACAGTCTGAAAGTGGGGGGCGGTGTACAGTCTAAAAGTGTGTGTGGGGGATACAGTCTAACACTGGGGGGGCCGGGGGGGGTACAGTCTAACCGTTGGGGGGGGGGGTATAGTCCCCCCCCCCAAATTCCAGGGCCTGGATCAGGGTTTTGCTTAGTGTCCGTCCTACCCCACGGGGGGGGGGGGTGGGTGGGTGGGTCTGGCAGAATTTCAGGGTGGGTGGGTGTCCAACCAGCCCCCCCCCCCCCGGGGTGGGGTGGGACTTTGTGGGGGCCCTTGGGTCTATCGAGCCAGTGCCACTTCTTTCTTTCTTCTGTTGCAGGTTCCGTGTAACATGTTTATTTATGGTGTGTTTACATGTCATTGCATATCACGTGTGCATGCCCCACGCCCATAAAGGGGCTAGGATGCTTCTTTTGTGCTGGATGTGAAGGGGGCAACGCTAGAACCCCACAGTTCCTGTGTGTGCCCCACGCCCATAAAGGGGTACGTGGGTGGGTGGGTGGGTGGGTGGGTGTCAGACCCTCCCCCCCCCGGGGGGGGGCTGGGACATTTGTCGGTCTGTGGGTATGCCAAAATTCTGGGTGGGTGGGTCCCTGAATTAACCCCCCCCCCCCCCCAGGGTGGGTAAGCAAAACCCTGGCCTGGATCTTGTAGATGGGCAGGCACACGCCCGGCGCTTGTGTTTCCCTCGTCGCCGCTCACAGATTCAGTTCTTGTGGAGGAAGCGCGCCATTCGGATCTGGCAGCAACGCGGGGCCAAAGTCTTGGCCCAGGCAACGGAAGCGCACCTCCAAAAGGTCTGCACCCGTGCCCCTCCCCACAGACCACCCGCACAGTCCAGACTGCCTGTGTCGGGCCTCCGCGGAGTTCCAAGAGTTGTGAGGGTTGTGAGGGGTCTGATGAGGGTTCTGAGGGTTCTGAGGGTTCTGAGAGTTGTGACAGTTCGGAGAGTTAGGAGATTTGGAAGAGTTCTGAGAAAGTGGATGTGTGGCACCAGGTGAATAATAGCTGGAAAGAGATATCAGGATGACAGAAAAGGGAAGAGAAACAAAGACAGGTCAGCTGCAGTCTGGTTCAAAGGAAACTGCACAAACGTAGCACTAGGTACAAGCATTAAACTGGATTATCTTCAATCCAATCCAATCCAATCCAATCCAATCCAATCCAATCCAATCCAATCCAATCCAATCCAATCCAATCCAATCCAATCCAATCCAATCCAATCCAATCCAATCCAATCCAATCCAATCCAATCCATTCCAATCCAATCCAATTCAATCCAATTCAGATAACCTAGATCGAATTTATTAAATTAGATTGAATTCAATTAGAAGCAATAAATCAAAAATCAAGAAACGGTACAAGCATTGAAGAGATCGCAGAATTGGCAAACTGAATGCAATCTCCCCCCCAAACTACTGCGACAAGTTTTGCAGGCCCCGGCCCAAGCCCAAGCCCAAGCTGCACCCCGAGTCTTCACCAAAGCCCAGCACTCCCAACCACACCCCTGCACCCAGTCCCAGCCCTGACCCCAGGGCTTCAGCTCAACTCCAGCCCCACCTCCAGCCCCAACCCCAACCTCAACCCCAACCCCAAGCCAAAGTCCACCCCCACCCCACCACCCTGGCCTCCACCTCCACGGCCATTGCATTGCTGCTGCTTGCCAGGACCCCTTTTTCCACCCCAGACCCCATAAGGGAGTGTAAAGACCAGCTCAGTGACCCACATCAAGTTGCCTCACCCCAACCCCCACCCCAACCCCAACCCCCAACCCCCAACCCCACCCCCAACCCCAACCCCAACCCCCAACCCCAACTCCAACCCCAACCCCAACCCCAACCCCGACCCCAACCCCAACCCCAACCCCAACCCCAACCCCAACCCCAACCCCAACCCCAACCCCAACCCCAACCCCCAACCCCCAACCCCCAACCCCAACCCCAACCCCCAACCCCAACCCCAACCCCAACCCCCAACCCCAACCCCAACCCCAACCCCAACCCCAATCCCAACGCCAATCCCAACCCCAACCCAAACCTCAGGCCCAACCTCAGCCCCAACCTCAGCCCCATCGATATCGTTTCCTCGCAGACGTCAGTGCCGACCTGCAGGCGCCGTTCCCCGCAACACGGCGTGTGCGGCCACCAGGCCCTCTCCGGCTCGCTGTTCTGCTCCCTGCACACCTGCCCGCTGTGCCTGGAGGAGAAGCGCAGCTCTGCGAAGACGTGCGATGCCTGCCCCAAGCACCAGCCGCAGAAGGACGTGCAGCCCGCTGAATCCGCCCCCGTTGAATCCGCCTGGGTCCGGGCCAGAGGTACACCCAGAGAGGAGGGAGTGAGGGTCTTCGTCACCGAGTGGGATCTGTGGCTGGGGCACAGGGGGGGGGGGGTCAGGCCCAGTGCGTGAAGCCTCCCACCCCCTTTTGCGACTCAAGTGACAAGCGGCTAACTCAACCTTCCGTCACTGTCACTGGAGGTGCACTGGAGGCAGTAACGGGGGGGGGGGGGGCGGGCCAGGGGTTGAGGTTGGGGCTGAGGTTGGTCCCATCGCCGCCGGTTCCCCCCCAACCGCCGTCGGTTAGCCCTCAACCGCCGTCGGTTGCCCCCCAAACACCGTCGGTTAGGCCCCAACCGCGGTCGGTGACTTGTTGCCTGCGGCCTGCTCTCGTCTCGATGAGTGCTGGTGCTTTAGCTCAGTGCAGTCTTGCCCCACACGCTGGAGGTGCTTGACAACCCCCCCCCCCCCCCAACCTTGACGGTCTTGGATCCCCTCTAGACCTCCGGAGCATGAGGCCGGAGGAGGTCCTCCGGGACCCGCGACAGATACTTCCATGACAGTTTGATGGAAGGAATGCAGAGAGGAAGCACCTCCATGGGGGGCCTCATGGGATTCAAGTCTTTGTCGTCTGCAATCAAACATGACACCCGGGTGCACTGGCAGACGGACAGTGTTCAACCATCTCTGGTACATCCTGGACAGAACTGAAGGTAAAATTGGGTGCAAAAACAGGGGTGAAAAAAGGGCCTTGAGAGTGTTTTGTTCCCAATCTTTTCCTTATCTTTCACATTCTGTGTCCTCTTGTCTTCATGGGCCATGATGATGAGGTCATGTCATCGTAGGAGAAGGTCAGGAGTTGGGTTGGGCTGGGTCTCAGCTTGCGCTGAAGGTAGGGAGGTCCCACGGCCTGTGCGACCTCCCCTCGCTGGCGTGACTAGGCCTCGGCCTCGGGTTGCCTGGTCTCACAGCTGTCCAGACTGATGATGATCCCCGTACCCCACTGAAGCGTTGGTAGATGCCGCTGTGCCTGTGTGTGTTGTTGGTGCATGCTCGTGGTGGTGGTGCGGGCTGTGTTTGCTCGGAGGGGGGGGGGGCACCGGGTCTCACCTTTGGGAGGTGCCTGGGCTGTTGTAGGGTTTGGAACCTGGTAGTTTTGAAAATAACCGGGGTTTTAACGATTATTTTTTTTTACAACCGATTTTGCCAATTACTGGTTTTCAAAATAACCGGTTTTCCCGATTAATTGCCCTTCACTTCCCAATTGTTGCCATCCATCATAAAAGAGGCCATACCAGTTGGGGTGCAAGAGTCAAAAATACCTCTTAAGGTGCATTTCACCATCGACCATCGGTTATTGCTACCAAAGCCTCTTTCTACTGCCAAAATCGGACACAATGAACCACTGAAAACAATCCGGAAAGTTTGCAACCACTCTGATTCATTGGTTAAAATTAGTTTTCAAAATAACCGATTGTGCCGACTGTTTAAAAAAAAAAACCCTCTGATTATTGCCGATAACTGGTTTTTCTGATTCATTTGTAAAACTGGTTCCGAACCCCAGGCCGTCGTCTATCTTGGTGGACGCTCTCGGCATCGTGGCGTTGCCCGTATGCCATCTCGCTTGCTGCATGGCTGCTCGGCAGTAGACGTTGCCTCCAGCGAGGTGTCGGTGGCCGGCACGTTGCAGCTCGGGGACCCAGGTCACGGGAGTTCGAGACAATGCCCTGAGATGTTGCTGCTCTCCTGGCAGTGGGCGGCGCCAATTGGCCCCTCGCCATTCATGATCCACCAAAAGGAGCTGTGTTGGCCCACCAAATCTGTTTCTCCATCGGTGGCGGGTCGTGGCACCCACACATTCAGGATCCGCACGAGCACTGTGCCACGGTGGAGTGCCCTGCAGCTCTGCAGGAGTGCAAACAGCGGTGCAGTCCTCACCAGGCCTCCACACAGCTGTTTAGCCCAAACAGGTTCATGCTTGGGAGTGGACCATGCTTTGCACCACCGGCATTTGCTCTGTTGGCCACTGTGGCCATAGAGGGTGCCGCCCGCGCGGTGCACATGGTGCACTAGGGCATGTGCATTTGGCCGCATCCATGAACCCTGATGCGCATGTGCGCTGCACGCCGCCCCCTCACTCCGTTCCGAGTCCTGGGGCTATGTTGTGCAGCATGGCATAAAACCCGGGATACTTGAATGACGCACCGTGCGCACGGTGCGCACGCGGCACCCTCATACCCCTGGCGGTGCCAGTTGCTTAAAAATGGGGGGAAAGTAGGTTTGGAATTATGTGTCAAGCTGAGGTGTTCCCTGTTGTATACCTAAATGGTGCCAAAATGGCCCTTGGCTGGCCAACTGGCCGGAACGGGCTCTGCATGCGCGACGCGCAAAAATGGTTCGGTTTTCGTGGGGAACAAATTTTGGGTGGATTCAGCCTGCCTTCCATGCTGCTGGCCAAACTAGTGCCAAGCCCGGCCAAGCCCGGAGACCTTTGTGGCCGTTGGAAACTGATGGTGGTCGGAGGCCAAGGGAGGTGGTTGTGGGGGGTTGGCAGTGCAGCAGGAGATGCTGCCTCCCTTCCCCTGCAACCCGCCCCCCCTTCACTGTGCCCTCAATGGCCCGGTGTGTGCCTGGGGTTGTATTCCGGCCTTTGACACTCTCCTGCCCCATGCTTCTGCATGTGCTTCCTGCTGCGCTGACAGTGTCCACCGCCCGCATGACAGATCACAGGGGGTGGGTGGGTGGGAGGGGGGAGTCCGAGTCCTGGGACCTGCGGAGATGAGCCCACCAGAGGGGGGTGGCTTACGTGCCAGGCCAGACCCCCACCCCCCCTCTGGACCCCCCCCCCTGCCCATGGCGGGGGTCTGCAACTGATCTGAACAGCCCCCCCTCCTCCAGGGATGCATTAGAAGGGAAGGGACCTCAGAGGGGGCCCCAGAGGCGGTTGGGTAGGCGGTTGGAGGGGTTACTGTCGGTTACAAATGCCATGGAGGCTGGCAGACCAGCCCATGCCGCGGGGGTTGGGGCCCGGAACTCCCCCCTCCCCCCCTGCGTCCGTCTTGTGCTGGGCCGGCTACCGGCGACCGGCCTCCCCTGCTGTCCTTATGGAGTGCCCTCCCCCCTGTTTGCCTACCCGTCTGCCCACCCCCTCACACCCGGTCCGCCACAGTGCAGCTTGACGATCCCCAAGGGCCCGTCTCACCGGCGGCTGGCAGTCTGAACACTTCAGGCGCGGGTATCTCTGTGGTGCGGCTGGGGCGCGGGCTGGGGCGTGTCAGGGTGGGTGCCCGAGGAGATTCGTGCCGCGCAACACATCCGAGCTGCCCGGCAGGCGCACAGCAGGCGGGCACACAGCGCCAGAATGCTACGGCCAGCCCCCCAACCGCCGCCGGTTACCCTCCAACCGCCGTCGGTTACCCCCGAACCGCCGTCGGTTACCCCCCAACCGCCGTCGGTTACCCCCCAACCGCCGTCGGTTACCCACCAACCGCCATCGGTTACCCACCAACCGCCGTCGGTTACCCTCCAACCGCCGTCGGTTACCCCCCAACCGCCGTCGGTTACCCCCCAACCGCCGTCGGTTACCCCCCAACCGCCGTCGCTTACCCCCCAACCGCCGTCGGTTACCCTCCAACCGCCGTCGGTTACCCCCCAACCGCCGTCGGTTACCCCCCAACCGCCGTCGGTTACCCCCCAACCGCGGCCCCCAACCGCCGTCGGTTACCCCCCAACCGCCGTTGGTTACCCTCGAACCACCGTCTGTTACCCTCCCGCCGCCGTTCACCAGGGTGCGGGGCCGGGCGCCCATCCTCCGAGGACAGACGCATGCGCGCGCATATGTGCGTCACTGGCGCTTACCAGGGGGTCAATCCGCACGCCACCGGCGCGTTACCGCAATGCGCGTGTCACCGGGGCCCCGGCACTTTGTTGTGTGTGGCGTTCGGGGCAGCCCTGCGAACAGGAGGAGGCACGACGTGGCCGGGCCCCACAACGCCCCCAGTGCTCAGCTCCGCAGAGGGGGCGCGCCGGGGGAAGCGACTGGGGCACACCCCTCAACGATCCCCCTGCCGCACCGCCCGCCAGCCCTGGGACAACGATGGCCTCGTTGTCCGCCGCTTTGCGTGAGGCAATGCGACGGGCTGGGGCTGCACCTGCTGCCTCGCGTGTGCCGTGTGAATGGGCAGAGTCCCGTGCTGGGGGCTGGGGGCCTGGGGCTGCTGATCCCCAGAGGGAGGCAGTAGGTGGGCCCTCCACGGTCCCTTCGCTGCCGCGGCTGGGAACGAGGGTGGGGCAGGGGGTGCCATAAGAACACGCACCCCCCCCTCTTTTTTTTTTACTATGGCATCCACTCTCTGATGTTTGGTGGCTACCCACCAACCGCCATCGGTTACCCACCAACCGCCATCGGTTACACACCAACCGCCATCGTAGGGCGTATTGGACACTCCGAGTTTTTTTTCTTTCATTACGGCACCCCCTGGGGTGGGGCCCCTGCCGCTGCCATGGACATGCAGAGCGGCGCCGCGTCAATGCGCGCGGCAACGGCGCGGTAATCGGACGCGCGCATCGCGGCGCGCTAGGGCCGGGTCTTGTCGTGGCCGAGTGTTGTCCTTGCACCAATTTTCAGACTCTTCTGCCGAAGCAGAAGCATGATTTTTGGCATTAGTCCCGGGGGCCACAGAGAAAATATTGATTAAGATTGATTCCCGTAGTAGAGCGCACTCTTTAAGGCCATTCCCCGGGGCAAAGCACAAACTGTGAGAGTAGCTCGTGGGGCAGAGCACAAATTTCGAGGTTTGTTCCTGGGGTAGGCACCAATGTTTCGATTCCCAGCAGCCGAGTCGACAATAGCGAGTCTGAACCGGTTGGGGATGACCGACGGCGGTTGGTGGGTAGCCGCCGGCAGCTGGGGGGTAACCGATGGCGGTTGGGGGTAACCCCCCGGCGGGGGCACGAGGTAGCGGTTGGTGTCCCAGCCCCCCCCCCCCACCCCTTTCAAGGGGCCAAAATGTTTAGTGGGTGTCGGGGTCAAGGGCTGCACCTGGGCGCCCCCCCCCCCCATGGAAGGAACAATGGGATTTCACCAAAAAAAACATTGAATTCAATTCTCCATCCCCCCAGCCTCCAGTACCCCCCGGTACCCTCCAGTACCTTCAGGAAGCATTGACACTGCTGACAGCGGTTGTGGGGGTAACCGATAGCAGTTGGGGGGTAACCGATGGCGTTTGGGGGCTAACCGACGGCAGTTGTGGGGGGACTGATGGCGTTTGGGGGCTAACTGACGGCAGTTGGGGCCCCACCAGCGGCGGTTGGGGGGCTAACCGATGGTGTTTGGGGGGGGAACTGACGGCGGTTGGGGGGTAACTGATAGCGGTTGGGGGGGTAACCGACGGCGGCTGGGGGTTAACCGATGGCGGTTGAGGGGTAACGGACGATGGTTGGGGGGTAACCGACAGCAGTTTGGGGGTAACCGACGGCAGTTGTGGGGTACCTGATGGCGGTTGGGGGCTAGCCAACGGTGTTTGGGGGCGAACCGACGGCGGTTGAGGGTTAAGCGACCGCGGTTGGGGGTACCGACGGTGGTTGGGGGGTAACTGATAGCGGTTGCGTGGTAACCGACGGCGGTAGGGGGTCGGCCGCTTGCGGGTATGGGGCAAGTGCTGGGGTTGCTGGGTAGCCGATGGGGGCCAGAGGCCGGCCGCGAGCGTACCGCGACGGAGGGATTTGTTTTCGTCTACTGTCCCTCCCCCTTACACACACAGACGGCCCCGCTGTGCGTGCCACGCCGCATCGCACGGACGGCGACATGGGATGCGCGTGCGACGTTTGATGCGCGTGCGACCGCCGGGGGGGGGGGGAGGAAGGGGGACGTCTGTGGGCGTGCGGCGGCGCCACGCACATCGCCGTGATGTGCAGGGCCCAGCTCCCCGTGGCCGATCCCTCCCGAGGCCGACAGGGACCCGGAACCGGCTCAGGCCTACGTCTCTTTGAATTGGACCGAGGACTTCATGACAGGTCGGCCCGTGCGCGCTCGCGGGGGCATGGGCGGGGGACGGGACCACGGCCCCCCTGTTTTGAGGGGAGGGGCCGGGGCGCACCGGGGCGTGGCCCAGTGCACAGGCCTTCGCTGCTTCGTTGTTCGCGGGGAGCGTCGCCCGCGCTGTACCGGGCCGACCGACGTTCCGCCGGACATGGAGCCCGCCCCCTGTGTAGCGCACCGGAGCTTGAAGGAAGCGCAGCACGTTCCTACTGAGTTCCGGTGGTGCGGGGGGGGGCGGGTATTACTGAGTGGCCTATGGTACGGGGCCGATCGCTACTGAGAACCGGGTTCCCTGGCAGACGCCAGTGGCATGTCTGGTAGGCACTGCGGTCACCTTGACCTTTCGGGAAAATAGCCTACTTCTCGCACAGTGGAGGCACCGCGGTGAAATTTTCCCCCTGGCGAAGTTTAGGGGTGTCGGCGGCAGGGGGTGCCAAAAGGACGCTCACCCTTTTTTTTTTTTTACTATGGCATCCACTCTCTGATGTTTGGTGGCTACCCACCAACCGCCATCGCTTACACACCAACCGCCATCGCTTACACACCAACTGCCATCGGTTACCCACCAACCGCCATCGGTTACCCACCAACCGCCATGGGTTACCCACCAACCGCCATCGGTTACCCACCGGCCGCCATCGTAGGGCGTATTGGACACTCCGAGTTTTTTTTTCTTTCATTACGGCACCCCCTGGTCGGCGGTGCAGTGAAGATGGCAATGGCGCTGCATTCCGGGGGTGCGAAGTTCGCGGGCAAGTGTTCGGAACGGCGGATTCTTTCGGGTGTTGTGGAGTAATGCTGGTTTCGATGGCCTTTTGATGTGCACATCTGTCTGCCTCTGAACGGAGCATGGGCTCGCACGCGAAGGTGTGCGTGGGGCAGTCGGGGGCTTTGGGAATTCCAAGGGTGACGAAGCCCCTGTCAGGAAAATGATCCCGCAGATGCACACCCCAGCGCGCTCAAGTCAGTGCTGGAGTCGGCAAACCCCCGCATGGACTCGGAGTGTGCATCTGGATGCCCCTGGTCAACGGCACGGGCAACAGCCCCGGCTCCGGGACGGCCGACCCCCGGAGTAGTCAAACAGGACAAGTCATCCGGGGGCTCCGTTGACACAACCAAAACACGTTCGGGCCCACAGAGGGTCAGAATGAGCACTGGCGAGAGGCCAATAGGCGCCTCCAAAGGCAAACAATCAGATACCGAGGCCTTGTGCCAACCGCCCCCCCCCCCCCCCATGCAAAAATTTCCCCGGCACAGTAATCCCGCTGCAGAAACTCCCCCCCTCCCGGTATGGTTGTGTGTGTGTGTGTGTGTGTGTGTGTGTGTCAGAATTGGGCCGCGCACTCTGAGCAGAGTGACGGCCCCCAATCCCCCCCCCCCCCAGCCCTGGGCGAATGAATCTGAGATGACCTCTTTGGCCCAACGGGGGCCGTGAGGTTCATCAGTGCTCCGAGAAACGAATGTGGAGCAACGATCCCCTTTTTCTTTTGGTTGCAGGCGTTGTACGTGCGGTCCGTGGTATTGGAATTGCTGTGGGCCTTGTGCTTTGGCGTGGGGACGTGGGAACAAGGTTTGTGGGTCGGGGGGGGGAGGGGGATTGTTTGAGACCCCTTCCGCACTGGGGGAAGGGGGGGGGAGTTGGCAGGGCTCCTTGTAATACCTCAGCACCACTGAGGGGGAGGGGTGGCTTCATGCTCTACCCTGTCCATATACTCTGCTGTGCATGTAATAGCTGCAGTTGACATTGATGTTGCCTCCTTTCCACCGCAAATGGTCGACATTCTCCACAACTCTCATAGACCTTTTGCGAAAGGCGAAAGGCGCCTAGGGCCGTTTCCGGCTCTTGATATGCTTTTCTCCTCTTCTTGTGGCCTGCATGTGCTGATTTGTTGCTGACGTCGTCTCAACCAACAACACACATGTGACAGCTCACACGTCACACGTCACACGTCACACGTCACACGTCACACGTCACACGGGGGGGAGAGCCCCCCCCCCCCCCCCGGAGTGATTGGGCCAAAGCTTTCTGTGGGCCTTCAACTAATGAAAAATTTTCTCTGGCGCCAATTAGTTTAGCCCAACAATGTTCTTCGGCGCCGATAAAAACTCAATACCACTGGGGGTGGGGGGGCGCTGGGACCCCCCCCCCCCCTTAAAGGAGTCCTGGGGGTGGGGTAAGGGGCTCCTGTATCAGAGCCTTCATGAAGTAGCAGTCCGAGGACCAGTTCTGACTCAGAAATTAGGTGCAATGCGGTCGCAATGACAAAAATAAAAAACCCCCCATCACATATCCCTCAAAATGGTCAGCATTTTGTAGCGATCATTTTGAGGTATGCATGTAACCTGTTGGGTACCCTGACCTCCCCTGTGAGCCCGTCTGGGGCTTCATCACGAGGGCCACACTCGGGGGGAGGGGGTCTGTGGTGTCCGGTGATACGTGAATCAATCAGGATGTAGTTCATAGGGCTCAGGTGCAGTGGAACCGCTTCACAATCCTTGTGATTGTCCCTCTGCTGCAGCGAAAGGCGCCTATGACATGCCACTGGAGAGCGTTTCTCTTTGACGTTTGCTTTGCACTTCCGCTTTGTGCCGGACAGTACCGGTCGTGCACACGCATCTGTGTCCCATAGTGGGCTCTCCAAAAGGGGGCTCCAACGACCCTCCAGGGCTCCTCTTACTCGGCACCACTGGGGGGGGGGGGGGTTGCCCCCCCCCCCCCCCACCTCTCAACAGATTGGCCAAATGTTCTTCCGGGCCTTTGGCCAATCAAAAATCTTAGCCTAGACAAAAAATTTCTTGGGCGCCTCTGGAAACTCAGCACCGCTGGGGGGGGGGGGGGCAGTGCGAGGCAGCCTACAACACAGGCCACCGCCGGACTGGGTCTGTTGGGCTACGTGCGTGTCAGGTGTTTGGACATTCTCCCCTCCCCTCCCTCCCCACCCCCTTGGGGGTTTGGGGGGGGGGGGGGGGCAAATGAATCCGGGATGACCTCTTTAGTCCGACGGGGGCCGTGAGGTTCATCAGTGCTCTGAGGAACAAATGTGGAGCAACGATCCCCTTTTTCTTTTGGTTGCAGGCGTTGTACGTGCGCTGAGTGGTGTTGGAGTTGCTGCGCGGCTCATGGTTTGACGTGGGGGAGGTGGGAAAAAGGTTCTTGGGTCGGGCTGATGGGCCGCCTCTGGGCCTTTTGCCAAAGGAAAACTTTCTTCGGTGCCTTTGGCGCTAGTCAGTTTAGGCCAAAACAATTTTTGGGCACCGATAAAGACCTGGCACCATTGGGTGGGGTGGGGTGGGGTGGGGTGGGGTGGGGTGGGGTGGGGTGAGGTGGACCCCTCCCTCCTCGACCCCCCCCCCTCCTTGCTGCCCTGGGGGTTGGGCAAGGGGCTCCCGTGCTGGTGCCTTCTTGAAATGGCAGTAGGGGGACCAGTCCTGGCTCCGAAATGGGGCCACAAAGCGGCCGCAACGACAAAAAACTCGAAAAAAAATCCCATGATATATGCCTCCAAATGGTCAGCGCGTTGTAGCCATCATTTTGAGGCATGCATGTCATATGCGTGGGGTACCCCGGACCCCCCCCCCCCCTCTGCGAGCCCGTCTCGGGCTACGTCACGGGAGCCAGGCTTGGGGGGGGGGCTGGAAAAGGGGCTCAAACCCCCCCCCCCCTATGCACCCCAGCGATTTTTGTCATTTTGTTTGCCTTGCCGCCCCTGTGCACGTGACGGATGCTCCGTGGTGTGGGGGGGGGGGGGGCACACCCAGTCCCCCGATGCCCTGTCACGCACGTCTGCAGGTGGCGGCGACGAAGACCAGGGTGGCGGTACCCAGGCGGCAGCGAGGGAGGCGTTTGACATCAGCTGGCAGCCCGTCGCCGACCCCATGGAGGCCCAAGGTGCGAGGCGTTCGGGGCTCCCCTTTTGCCGTTTGGCAACGCCGGGGCCAACACCGGGGGAGTGGGGGATTGGGAAGGGGCGATATGTGGAATGGCACGACTCTGCACGACAGAAGTGTGCCAAATGTGACCGTGGTATTTGAAGTCAACCCTAAGTCTATCCCTAAGAATCGTGAAAATCGATGATTTTCCACTAAAATTGGGGTTTCAAGCCCTAAAATTGGACCAACAAGGAATGATTGTTTGCGTCCCTAGCCAAAGATAATTGATTTTGAATACAGTTCCATACACTTTCGGAAGTTGCGAGGCCATTTTTGTAGCCAACAGCACAAGAATTTGACAAGGCTCGGTTGTGTATGGTGTGTGCTCTCTTTTTGCAGTGCATGATCCTAGGGGGGAGGGGAGGGGGGGGTTTCGTACCAGGCTTATTTTGCCAAGGAAAGTTTCCTGAGGGAGAATTTCACTGAACCTGCAAAATCCCAAAGCACAAACTGCCACACCCGCACCAACGTGGCAACAGCTCAGGGCACCAGTTTCTCATGCGCAACTGCCACTTCAGGCCATCAAAGCAGCCCCCTCTTGGGGCTACGTGCTTGGGCTGTGTCGTTGTCACTTGCTGCGACTCGCTGTCACACGAACGTGCCAAGGGTTTCCACGAGATATAATGGGCATGGGAATAAATAGGGATGTGCCATGTTTGGCTCTCTTGGCATGCGCATGGTGGGCCAACACCGCGGCTTTGGTGGATGTTCGTGAGTGGCAAGAAGTCGATTTGACGCCACCAACTGCTGGGAGAGCAGCATCACCACAGGGCTTTGTCACCCCCCCACCCCCCCCTTCCCACCCAACCCAACGGGTGGGCACCCCGCCCCCCCCCCCCCCTCGCCCGTCTCCGGGACGGCCGACCCCCGGAGTAGTCAAACAGGACAAGTCATCCGGGGGCTCCGTTGACACGACCAAAACACGTTCGGGCCCACAGAGGGTCAGAATGAGCAGCGGCGAGAGGCCAATGGGCGCCGCCAGAGGCAAACAATCAGATACCGAGGCCTTGTGCCAACCCCCAGCCCCCCTCCAGGAGTGGAGGCATCATTTAAATGCCTGGGCTCACTGTTTCAAGGCCTGGGCTGGAGGACTCCCTCCTCACAAAAGCGCACACGTACCTACGCCCGGAAGTACCCCCCGGCAGACTCATTCAGCCCTTATCCCTCCCGCCCCCCCCCCCCCGTGCAACCGAAAATCTGGGCTGCACTCCTCGTCACC
>OZ038398.1:33728284-33763650 GCA_964036045.1 Eutreptiella sp. 'Long Island Sound 2002' | reverse complement strand
CACCGCCAACCGTCAACCGCTGTCAACCACCACCAACCACCCATCACCAACTGCCAACTGCCACCAACCGCCACCAACCACCAACCACCAACCGCCAACCGGCAATCTCCACCAACCGCCAACCGCCAATCGCGACCAACCATGGTTGAACATATGAGCTACACGCGGTCGTTTTTGAAAAAACCATGTTTTTTTTTCCTTTTCCGTTAAGGACCGCCCTGACCCCCGGCGAAACGGAACGCAACGCACACACACTACGTACGTCAAAGAAAGGGGCTGCACAATGACAAAAGATGATGAACCCAATATCCAAGGCCCCTGCACCAGAGGCCTGCGGGCCTACCGAGTGGGGAAAGTGCCGGACTGTGCACGCACCGCGCGCACAGCGCCCCCGGGACACCTGCGCACGGTGCACCCCGCGCACGATGCTGCCTCATGCACCACCGCAACGCCCCCCCCGCGCCACTCGTTCCGCGAAGGGGGTTCTGCATCCCAAAGCCCCCCCCCCCCCAAGAGGCAATTTTCCGAAACGGGGGGACGGGCTCAGTGCCTTAGGGGGCGTTTCCGCACGGCGCGGGCACGGCGCCCAACAGTAAGTGAGCGTTCCCGTGACCACCCCTGCACACCCCCCCCCACCCCCGGGGGAGGTACGTCCGCAGGGCCAAACGCAGCGGATTGAGACAGCGATCTGGCGTTTTTAGTGCGAAATGTTTGTTTTGCCTCGTCATCCGAGCTTTTTGAGTCAGAATCTCAGCAGTCCTGTGTATGGGAACACGGTAGGTACCAGACCTGCCACCAGCGTCTACCCGCTCAGACATGATCGGATGGGGCAGGGTCCTACTGAGCCACACGCCGGACGCAGCACGTTCCTACTGAGTTCTGGTGGTGCGGGGGCGGGTATTACTGAGTGGCCTATGGTACGGGGCCGATCGCTACTGAGAACCGGGTTCCCTGGCAGACGCCAGTGGCATGTCTGGTAGGCACTGTGGTCACCTTGACCTTTCGGGAAAATAGCCTACTTCTCGCACAGCGGGAGGCACCGCACGCACAGAGCGCGCGGCCCGCCTCCCCAGCAGAGGGAGGCCTATTACACGAGGCTGCCAACAAACCCTTCGTCGGCAGAGAAGTGTTGTGTGTGCCAGCCAAAGGCAATTGCGTGGGTCCTGCGCTTCTTCAAGCGGCGTTCGCATGCATTTCAGTGGTGCGCGCGTGTGAAGTGCACGAACCCTGGCACAGTGCCCAGGGCCTGAGAGGCCGCCCTCCCCCCCCCCCCCTTGTGGGCAACACGGGGCTGGATAGCAGCACTTTGTGGGGGTGGAGCGTGATCGTGCCACCGAATTGCGGCGGCTGTCCCCGCCGACACACAAATGGGGTCAATGTCGTGCTCCCAAACGACAGCCATACGAGAGGGTGGGGCTTGTGTGTGGCTCTGTGTGGCCCTGTCTGCTGGCGGTTACTGTCGGTTACAAACGCCATTGAGGCTGGCAGTTGGCGTCAGGGAGACAGTGGCTGGGCGTAGGCTGGGCGCCCTGGAGGGGGGGGGGTGGGGTTAACTTCCCTCCCCCCTTTCAATGCATCCCTGATGGTGTGGCAAACTGGCCGGCACTGATTTCGGTTACACGTGCACACGGCCTGACACGCAAAACGTTTGCGTTTCCGCCTGGAACAAAGGCGGGTGGATTCCCAAAACGTTGCCCAAAACGGGGAAAGTAGGTGTGAAATTTTGTGCCAGCCGAGGTCCCCCCCCCCCCCCGCGATATTCCCAAACGGTGCACAAACGGCCCTTCGTTTTTGCCCTGAAAGGGTCCCCCCCCCGCGATCAAACGATCCCAAATGATGTTGGCGAACCCACGTGGCTTGGGGCTGCCCGGCAGGCACCTGCCGCAGTGCCGCCCGGCACCGGGCGGCACCCCCGCCCCGGCCCGTGCACAGCGCAGGTGACCCCCGGTATCCTGAGAGACTCCGGTCGGTCCAGCGGCCATAGCACTCGACTCCTGCGCCCAGGGCCCCGGGATCGAATCCCATACTTCGACCGGTCTAATTGACCGGCGCCGGGGGTGAGGCCCCACTCTCTGAACACCCCCGAAAGACCGCGCGGTCGTGGGTTCGAACCCGGGGTTTGACGCACCGACGGCCGGACTCACCGCCTCGTCGTGCGCCGGCGCGGCGGGGGGGGGGGCGGTCCCAGGAACCAGGGCTCAAGCCTCGGGGGGTATTGCCCCCAGACAACCCCCCCCCCCCATACAACATACCACCCCACAAATTCAAACCCCCTGCAATACTCCACGACCCCCCCCCCCTACATGCCCCCCTCCTCAATATACAATGCCCCCCCTCCGTATACAGTCACCCCGCCCATTACAAGCCCCCCCCCCATTTACAAGCCCCCCCCCTTCAATATACAACGCCGGCCCCGCCATATACAACGCCCCCCCCCCCCCCATATACAGTCATCCCCCCCATTTACAAGCCCCCCCCCCTTCAATATACAACGCTGGCCCCGCCATATACAACGCCCCCCCCCCCAATATACAGTCATCCCCCCCATTTACAAGCCACCCCCGTCATATACAACGCCACCCCCATCATATACAACGCCCCCCTCCCCCAATATACAGCCCCCCCCCATTTACCGCCCCCCCCCCACCATGCAACGCCCCCTCCATATCCGACGCCCCCCCCCCCCCCACACAACGCCCCCTTCCCCCATATGCAACCCCCCCGCCCCCATACACAACGCCCCCCCCCCCCTGATATACCCCACTCCCCCACACAGCCCCCCACCCGACCAAACGCTCCGCCGTCACAGGTCCCGAGGGCAAGAAGGATACCATCCCAATTTGAAAATTTTGATTTATTATTTTTATTGGAGGCTGAAAGCCCAAAAATCAATTTGTTTCGGTATTTTTTTTTTACTTCTTGTCGGCTTGTTTTACTGTTCGCGGGCCATAATTAATTAAGATTTGGAGTTACACCACGCCCCCCCCCCCCCCCTTCCACACCGACCCCCTGCTTGCCTAATGGGTCTCCACCCGCAGGACCGGCCCCCCTCCTCCCTCCGTCGCAGGGCCCGCCTACATCCCCCACATCGATCTCGATGACAGCAAGTACATGATGCAAGACGATGCTCTGGACGCAATGGTGCGGTTGAGCATGCCGATGGTGAGCCCGGGCCGGGGCGACGGGGAGCAGCCCACCAGGGGTATGGCCGCGTGCGGGCCTGGGCAGGCGTCGGGGGGTTACCGGGGTGCACCTGACGACCTCCCCCCCCCCCCCCCCCGGCTTCCGAATGACCTGGTCGGTGTATTCAGGCAGCACGGTCAACCTCCACCAACTGCCAACTGCCACCAACCGCCAACCGCCACAAACCGCCACCAACCGCCAACCGCCACCAACCGCCACCAACCGCCAACTGCCAACGTTTTTGCGAGATTGCTTATGTGGTCTTGTGTCTTGTCCCTGTCTTGACCATGAAGAAGAGAGCGTCCGCGAGAAGGTTCGTTTCTGTTGGCGTTATCAACCCCTTTTTTTTATCTCTTCCGGAAAGCCCTGGGTGGGGGCTGGCCCGGGGCTGGGGCGGTGGGCAGGTCCTGGGGGATCGTTGTGCCTGGGGAAGGGGGGTGTCGTTGTACGTGGGAGGACCCCCTGGACCGGGACGCACACCGACGGTTGCGTTCGGGGCAGGGGGGGGCAAGTGGGCTCTGAGCGTCGGTGGGGGCGGCTCTGCACAGCGCGCGCGCGGCGCCCGATAGAAAATCAGCGCCCCCGCGACACCCTTGACGACCCCCCACCACCGGGGGAGCTGTGTCTGGAGGGCAGACACGGCAGATTCGGACAGCCATTGGGCGTTTTGAGTGGGAAACATCGTTTGTTTTGACTCATGATCTGAGTTTTGGGACTGAGTAAGAATCTGAGCCGTCCTGCGCATGGGAACACGGTAGTGACGGCGGTCTTCTTGGCCATTGGGGGATAACGGGTCCAAAATGGCCTACTTTTCGCCTTTTTTTTGGCACAGGGCGGGCACAGCGCACGGTGCGCCCCGTGATTGGACGGGGATTGGGGGGGGGGGGTCGTTGATATGTGGGGCGGGTGGTTGTATATGTGGGGTGGGTCATTGTATGTGTGGAGGGGTCGTTGCAGAGGTGGGGGGGGGTTGTACATTGGGGGGGGGGGGTCGTTGTTCATTTGGGTCCTGGGCATGCCTTTAGCGCGGAGTCAGACCGGAGTGTTGGGGAGGAGGGAGTTCACCCCCCCACCTTCAACCGATTCCCTGGCAGGGGGGGGGGGGGCACCCAGGAGCGCCAACAGACAGGGGGCGGAGCAACACAGACACACAGAACGCGGGGGCCACACCAGGAGGGACAAGGGCGAGCACAGAAAACAAGGAGGAGGGGCACGGCAGGAGAGGCAACCAGAACAGCGGGAACAGGGAACCACAATGGAGCGGATGGGAGAGCGTGCGCATGGGAGGCAGCGACAATAAAGGGGATGGCTTGGCCAGCCAGCCCCATTGCTACCGGGTGCCAGGGCAACCCCTGCTCAACCGGCATCAGGTGGGGGGTGTCTCCCGCAGCCCAGATGGGCTGTTTGCGCAACAGGAGTCGGAGCCCATCAGGGGCAGACCAGCCGTGAGGGGGAAAGGGACATATGGACGGCCCGGACAGCGCGTGGAGGAACAGGGCACCTGGGCCTCACAGAAACACAGCGAGGCAGGCTATGGACGGCCTGTGGACAGAGGTGAGTGGACAGCAAAAACAGTCAAACGACCCCGGCAACAACCAACACATCCTCAATACGCCAATTATTGGGCGCCGCTGACACGCAAACGGCACATCCCGCCACTTTCAGCACAGCCCCAACACACCAACTACTGGGCTCCGCGAACGCGGAAACGACACCAGCAGGAGCACCGGCCGCAGCGGCCGACAGAACGCAGCGACCCGACGCAACATGCGAAGGGAAGACCAGATGACTGTCCAGGGCCCCGTGAAGGAGCAACAACCCGACGGGACTGTCACACGGGGGGGGGGGGGGCAAGGAATCCCCTTCAGTTGCAAGGGCAGGGGCAGGGGCAGGGGCAGGGGCAGGGGCAGGGGCAGGGGCAACAACAGAGGAGCTCGAAGAAGAAGCTGACGGCTGAGGTGCGGGCTGTGTCCGTCCCCCTGCGCCGAGCACCCGCCCAGCGCTACTGCGCTCCACGCTGTCCTGCCGATGCCTCTCTGTTCCGCCGCATGAGGCCAACCGGGCTGCCAGCACCGTCCTTCAAGGGCGGATGAAGCGGTGAACTGACTGCCGGCCGCCTGCTGTACCTAGCCCCCCCCCCCCCGGACATACATGGCTCCGGGTCATTTCATGGGGGTGCTCAGGGCTCCTTTAACACCTCAGCACCACTTGGGGGTGGTGTGGGGGGGGGTCCTACCCCCCCCCCCCTGGACCCCCCCCCGGCCCTTAAAACATTGGGCCAACTTTTCCTCCGGGCCTTTGGCCGATCAAAAAATTTCTCTGGCGCCTTCGACGCCAATCGGTTTGGACCAGACATTTTCTTCGGCGCGCTTGGCGCCTCTAAAAACTCAGCACTACCAGAGGGGGGGGGGGGGTTGGCACAAGGCCTCGGGATCTGATTGTTTGCCTTTGGCGGCGCCTATGGGCCTCTCGCCACTGCTCATTCTTACCCTCTGTGGGCCTGAACGTGTTTTGGTTGTGTCACCGGAGCCCCCGGATGACTTGTCCTGTTTGACTACTCCGGGGGTCGGCCGTCCCGGAGACGGGGCTGTTGCCCCGTGCCGGTGACCAGGTGCATCCAGATGCACACTCCGAGTCCATGCGGGGGTTTGCCGACTGCAGCACTGACTTGAGCGCGCTGGGGTGTGCATCTGCAGGATCATGTTCCTGACAGGGGGGGGGGGGGGGGGGGGGCTGGACCCCCCATCCCCCCTAAAAACAGCCCTAGGACTGCCATGGGGTGTGTCGGGGTCTCACTTGTGGCGCTTGGTGTGGCAGTGGTGGCAGGGGTGCCCCACCGGGATAGCACCTTCCCCAGCGGGGGCGGCGGTGTTCCCTGGTGCTGGAGGCACTGCGGGCCCATCAGGTCACATGGGGGAGGGGGAGGGGGGTCGTTGTGTACAGGGGGAGGGGGGGGGGGGGATTTCGGCAGGGGACAAGTTCGTGGGGCAGATGTCGCCTTTCAGAAATGGTGACGAAATTGTTCCCGCGGATTTGTCTTGCGCAATTTGGGGCACCTCCGGTTCTTTGTGTATCCCCCGTGGCGGCGGTAGCCAGGGATGGTGGCGCTGTTGCCGGCAGCCCGTGTGTTTGTATGGCCTGATGAGGTGTCCGGAGACTTGTGCCCTGTGACCATTGCCCTGCTGTGCAACGTGTCATCCACATTGGGTATTGGTCGTTGGTTCGCTGTTTCCCTCACAAAGTGTGTTTGTCACGTCCGTTCATCTCTGCTTGCTTGGGAGGCGGAGACGGCCCGCACCTCAGCCGTCAGCTTCTTCTTCGGGCTCCTCCGTTGTTGGCCCCATGCCCCTGCCCTTGCGACCGAAGCGGATTCCTTGCCACGCTCCGCCCCCCCCCCCCCCCCCCACCAGGGGAATCGCTTGAAGAGGGTGGGGGGGGTAAACCCCCTCCCCCCCAACACTCCGGCCCTGCCTCTACCCCAAAGGCATTCCCATACCTCGACACCGGCCCCAACCGCATTTCCAACCGCCAGTAACCCCCCCACCCGCCCCAACCGCTTTCACATCCCCCCGTAACCGCTCCGCAACCGCTCCGTAACCGCCGATCGCCCTTCCCCCCCTTCCAGCACAGCCCCGCCCCCCTGCCCCCCCATCCGCAGGCGACGTGCAGGCCAGCCCCACCCCGACGTCACGTCCTACCTCAGCAACCTCCACATCTCCTCGGCCTCGTACCTCAGCCGGTCGGCGTCCCCGATGCTGACGTCCGTCCGGCCCCGGGCCGTCGGCCAGAGCGACTTCCCGCGGGTGCCGGACGGCCCCGCCCGGCCCGCCCCCCCCCGCCCGAAACCCCGTCAGCGCCCGCCCGACCCCGGAGGCCCTCTCGGCCCTCCCCCCGCACCCGGGCATGCACGTGGGCATGTTCGGCTACAAGGAGTGACCCGCCCGCCCGGGGGGGGGGGGGGGGCGACTCTGCGGGTCCTAGGACGCCAACTACCCCCCCCCCCCCAAGCCCCCCCTCTGGGCCGCATACCCAACTGTTCGGAGGTGCCCGACACCCCCCCCCCCCGGGAACCGCCCTCCCCGGCGCCCCTCCCAGAACCCCCCCCTCCCAGGCCCCCCCCCCCAACAATTAGTTGGGGGGGGGGGTAGTTGGCGTCCAAAACCGAGGGGTCGCCCCCCCCCCCCCCCCCGGGGACCGGCCGCCCGGCGCGGCCCCGCTGCGGCGCGACCCTTGGCGTTCTGCAGTGCAGCCGCCGCGCGCGCGGCGCCGGGAACCGGCGGGCCCCCGCAGACAGGCCACTGGCGTCCGGCAGGGTAACTGGTTCTCAGTAGGAATCGCCCCCGCATCAAGGGCCACTCAGTAATACCCGCCCCCCCCCCCCACACCACCAGAACTCAGTAGGAACGTGCTGCGTCCGGTGTGTGGCTCAGTAGGACCCTGCTCCATCCGATCATGTCCGGGGCTGGTGGCACGTCTGGCCCCCGGTTCGAATCCTCTGAGCGGGGAACGTGCCGCCGTCCCCGGGGCACTCGGGTGTCCATGAGGCCAACCAACGGCGGTTGCTGGTCGGAGGATGCTCCGCTGGTAGCACTGACTCGAGGGGGGGGGGGGCGGGGGGCATTTCGTTTCGACTTTTTGCGAAAGGCGCCCCCCCAATGCCATGATGTCCGCGGGCCAAGGGTCACGGTGACGTCATGAGCAGGCCCCCACCCCCTCGTGGCGTCGCTGAGAAATGAAGCATCCCGTTCGCCTCCGAACGGGGGCTGCATTCGCAGATTGTAAACGCGTTTGTGATTCCGATTATTTTTGTTTGAGGTGTGGTGCGTGTTTGCCTAACCCGGACCGCCGAGGACGTCTGCTCTGCATTCGAGTTGCGCTTTGCTCTGTAGCGATGCAACCTGCGAGACGACCGCCCCGCACACGCCACCATCAGCATTGGGCAAAGCTCAAACCAACATGCATTAGAACGGCTGACAACCGTAGGAGGAGGGGGGGCTACCCCCCCCCTCCTGGGACCCCCCCCCCTCAGACCCCTGCCCCCCCCCCCCCCCTCCTCTTCCACTGTTTGAGGCTGACAGCCTCAAAATTATCTTCCGTGCCTTCGGCGCAAGAGGATTTCAGCTTAGACAAACTTTCCCTGCCTTTGGCCGGCACCATAGGGGACCATAGGAGGAGGGGGGGTCCGGCCAACCCCCCCCCCCCCCCTCCCCTTCACCCCCTCAAACCGCCCCCCTCCCCCCCCCCCCACACCTCTCTTCCAATACAGCCCTGGGGGCTGAGCGCCTCTTACCCCAACCCCTGCTGCTCGCCCGGGGGAGGCATCCGGCCAGTCTGGGGGTGCTCGAGCGCAGAACTGGTTTGGCACGTCTTCTGCACGTCTCCTGCACAGCGCAGCAAAGGGGTTGGGTGAGCTCTAAGCCGACGGCAGTTATGGGCTACCCGGCGGCGGTTATGGGCGGACCGACGGCGGTTACGGGCAAACCGACGGCGGTTATGGGCGGACCAACGGCGGTTATGGGCGAACCGACGGCGGTTGTGGGCGAACCGACGGCGGTTGTGGGTGAACCGACGGCGGTTGTGGGTGAACCGACGGCGGTTATGGGCGCCCCACTTCACTGTGCTTAGGCCCCAGGGGTCATAGATCTGATGTGATGGGGCCATTTTGGTAGTTCGACATGAGGGCAACGCAGGGGTGTGCAGGATGGGGCCCTGCGCTGTGTCCCACCATGAGTCAAGATAGTCCGAGCTGTGCCATGGCGTGCGCTGCTGTATCTGTGTGTGTGTGTCTGTGTCTGCAGCTCCTGGGGAGCTTTTCTTGCCCTGCTGCGTTGCTGCGGTGTTGTGGTTTTGTCGCGGTTCCCATCGTGTGTGTATGCCAGGGGCCTGCGTATGTGATATTGAGCTAAGGGGCTGACGGCATCTGAGCAATCAGTCGCTTTCCTAAGTTGCCGGATTGCTGTGTTATATATGTGTGTGTGTGTGTGTGTCACGCCTGTTTGTCTCGCTTCAATCGTGTGTGTGTGCCTAACTGTGTGTGTGTGTTTGTGTGCGCGCGCGCTGATGGAGAGCTTTCCTGAGGAGTTTTCTTTCACCGCTTTCTTGCTTTCTTCTGGTTTGCGGTTCCCATCGTGTGTTGTGTTGTGTGTGTGTGTATGTGTGTGTGTGTGTGTGTATGTGTGTGTGTGTGTGTGTGTGTGTGTGTGTGTGTGTGTGTGTGTGTGTGTGTGTGTGTGTGTGTGTGTGTGTGTGTGTATGTGTGTGTGTGTGTGTGTGTGTGTGTGTGTGTGTGTGTGTGTGTGTGTGTGTTGTTGTTGTTGTGTTGTTTTTGCGGTTCTCATTGTGTGTGTGCGTGTGGCAGTGCCGAGCCTTACCCCATCCTGTTTGTGTAAGTGGCAGTTGCCGGCTGCACATCCCCTGTACTCCACAGCATTCGTGCCACAGTGTCACCGTCCTGAATCCGGTGCTCTTGTATTCTGTACATACTTTGTCCCGCGTGCTTGGGTTGAACGGGGTGCAGGGCGGGTCCTGCCAGCAGTAGTAGAGCTTTGTAGGGCCTCCACGGCCATCCACACGGTCGTCTGGCAGACTGCTTCCCCGCGTTCTTCCTCTTCGCGCAGAACAACAGACGGCTCGGGCTGCCCTGCAGCTCATGCGCAGTTTCCTTGTCTTTCCGTCTTTGCTGCTTCGTTGTGGTTTGTTGCAGTTCCCATATTGTGCGTGAGTGCGTGTCATGGCCCCTGTGTCTTACGGCACAGCCTGCACATCTGGTCTGTGTCCAGACCTTCAACAGGTGCACCCACGGCTCTTGCGAGTGTGTGACTGTGTGTGTATGTGTACGAATGTGAGAGAGAGACAGAGAGAGGGAGAACGTGCGACTGTTGTGTCTGTGCGGCCTGAGGACTTTTTGCGTGTTTTCACAGAATTGGAGACCTTGAGGATCGCCGTGGAATGTGGTGCTGTGCAGCAATGACTCGGGGGTGGGGGGTGGGGATTGCTGAGCGCCTGTCACCCCAACCCCTGCTGCTCGCCCAGGGGAGGCATCCGGCATCCGGCATCCGGCCATCCCCCCCCACCTCCCCTTCACCCCCTCAAACCGCCCCCCCCCCCCACACCTCTCTTCCAATACAGCCCTGGGGCTGAGCGCCTCTTACCCCAACCCCTGCTGCTCGCCCAGGGGAGGCATCCAGCCAGTCTGGGGGTGCTCGAGCGCAGAACTGGTTTGGCACGTCTTCTGCACGTCTCCTGCACAGCGCAGCAAAGGGGTTGGGTGAGCTCTAAGCCGACGGCGATGATGGGCTACCTGGCGGCGGTTACGGGCGGACCTAAGGCGGTTGTGGGCGAACCGACGGCGGTTATGGGCAAACCGACGGCGGCTGGACCGCACGGTGCCGGCAGCGGTGCCCCCGCAAAGCCCTCTCACTCACTGACACAACGCATGTTATATTGAATGGTACCGCGTTTCGTGGGGTGGAAGGTGAGTTGAATTGTGTGGATGGCGTCCGTGTCATAAGCTTTTGTGTGCAAGGCGGTCTGGATCGGTTGTCTGTTGCCGCTGAATTTGGCAGGCATCGGCATCTTCCACGTGTTTTGTGTTGTCGCAGTTGTACCTCTTGCCCCTCCCCCGCCCCGCTCCTGACCTCGACCCGCTGTAGATATCGCGATGATGCTGCGATGGGGAGCAAAGACTGTAAGGGGGCGCACCGTGCGCTGTGCCCGCGCTGTGCGAAAAGTCGGCTGTTTTTTACCGCCGGTAGCCCACGGGTCCCAGGGTCCTGAATTCTGCACCCCCGATGCGGTTTTGAATGGGATCATGCACGCTTCTGTAGAGGGGTGGTGTGCAGGGCTCTTCCCGGGATGAACACCGCAGTAATTGGCGCTGTGCCCGCGCTGTGCCCGCGCTGTGCGAAAACGCCCCCAAAGACTCCAACAGGACCGGGCACCAGTCTGAGAACGGTAATGCCCTGCCTGCAGCCCCGCCCGATTGGTTGAATGTGATTTGCGGCGCCCCACTCCCCAAGATGCGGCGTGCCCAAGATGCGGAGGCCGTAGGAAGCGTGTTACTTCAGGACCTGATTTGATTCGTAGACGCGGGCCACGATGCTGCATTCGTGTGCCATTCCTGGTGGTGTCGCCGGGCCGCAATGGCTCCTCTGTGATTTAGCTGACCTTCCCCCTCCCGTTTGGCCCCCCTTTCACTTTGTTGGCGATGAAACACATGTGAGGGAGTTGCGTGCACCGTGCAAAGTTTCGATACATGCGTTTTCATGGGCACGATTTTGTCCCCGCTTCCAAGTACCCCCCCCCCCCTTTGTATAAGCTACGCCCTTGTCCAAGCTACAGTAGGCGTAGGGACCGTAATAATTTTGTACGTAATTTGATTACGTACGAAATCAGTGTGGCCACATAAGACATGGGTGTGTCGTCACATTTGCCAATTTCAGCACATGGCCCCCTGCTGGTGCACCAGAATTTTTTTCTTTGGTCTGATGCATCCCACAGGTCCTGAATGGCCAATCTCAGCACATGTAGCCTGCGCACGTGTGTGTCGGCAGTTGTATGTGTTACGCGCAAGCCACATCCTTGTCCAAGCTGCCGTAGGCGTAGGGACCGTAATAATTGTGTACATTGGCGTAGCTTATACAAAGGGGGGGGGGGGTACTCGCGAAAATCCACCAGGAAGTAACAAAAATCCCCCTGCAAGGCAGAAAGAAACACCAGGTATCATCCAAAGGCCTCTGGCGACCATCCACAAGCATTTTAGAACACCCGCCAAAGTGGTTTGCGGTGGGTCTCTTCACCGGGTAAAGTCCCCAGAAACATCAGAAAGGTGCCGCGCCGTGCGACAACACCCTCTGTGGCAGTGGAGCTGGTGCCTCGATGATGGGGTTTTCATTTCTCCCGTTGGCACTGCCTTTGGGCAGGTCTGCACGCACCGGCCCACGACAGGCAAGCCTCAGGGGCTGGTACCCGCCCCCCGCCCATGAGAGAGCAGCGCCCGTGCCGGAGCAACAGCTGGTGTTGGTTCCCCAATTTTTGGAACCACGTGCTACTTTGCCCTTTATGACCCCCTCCCCCGTGTGAGAGCAACCCCCACCCCCCCCCCCCGCCTTGGCCCTCAACCCCAGCCATTGAACACTCGGACAGCGATCACAGAGAACAATGATCCGTTACACTGAACTGAGAGCAATGAAGACCGTGGGGCAGGCGCGGTTGGAGCGAATTGCGGTGAAGCAAACCTGACCCATTGTGGCCCCCTTTGTAATAGCCACGCCCTTGTCCAAGCCACAGCGGGCATAGGGACCGTATTAATTTGGTGCCTAATTTGATACGGTACCAAATGTAGTGCAGCCCTTGTGCAACATCCCGGCAGACCAGCAAGGGAAACCCCTAGACTGTGGTGTGGCCATGATTCCGCCTCCCCGACAGGGGCCATGCTCAAGGACTAGCCGATGCACGCAACAAAAAATAGACATGGCTGTCCGGGCCTCGATGATGCATTGCTTTGCTGCTGGTGCCCTTTGACGGTCCGCGCACACAACGCCGCTGGCTAGAGCAACCGGAGGTGTTGTGTCCATCATCTTCAGTGTGCTCTTACCGTCCCCATTTCCTGGGCCCTCTTCGTATCATGTCCCTTCTCTCTGTGGGTGCCGGAAGCAGGATCAACCACGGACACAGGGCAGAGACCCTCCCTGAAAGCTCGGCTGGCTCACATCCACTTGCAACAGCCGGGCATTTCCTTGACCTTGTCCTGCCCAACACATCTTCCACATTGGAGTGCCCGTCCCCAAGGCCCCCTAACCCACTCCCACTCGGCGTCCAAGATTGGAGGTGTTGTGCAGACTGCTATCGATCTCAAACCTTAGTTTATGGATATAAACTATAGTTTAGGACCCCGACTGTGTTGCTTAGTGTGTTCTTTGCACTGATGGTTGCGAAGGAATTGTCATCATTTTTTTTGTCTTCCTTGTGCCATTGACTGTTCATGCGTCGCCTGTGCAAATCCCATTCTTCACGCAGATACACCCCCCCGCGCGCGGGAATGGAGAGAATGCCGTGCACGCAGTGCGAAGTTTTGGATGTCGCCATCTACTAAGGGCTCTATTAAGCACAGAATGGTGCAAAATGCATTCAGTCCTGTGCACAAGAGTCTCCACACTACATGTCTCAAAATCACCCACAGAGTGCTTATTTTGGCCACTGGACGGTCAAGAGGTCACACCAAACATTGGATTGTAACTTTGGAAAACGGACCCTCCCCATCTCAGCCTCTGCGTGTGCAATGCAAGAACTTCCCCAGACAATCATAACCCCCCCCCCCCCATTGTAAGGAAAAATGCTTGGCCCCTGCAGCCGCAATGGACAAGCATAGCCTTGGCCCTTCACTGTCCCTTCCGGGTCCACAGGCGCATACTTGAAGTTGTTGTTGCGATGGGCTCATTGTTGTGCCTTAATTGAGGGAGTTGGTTGTTGATGTTCCCCGGCCTATGAGATTTCCAGGCAAAGGGCCGCTATTTTGTTTCTGATTGACAAGTAGGCTTTTGGCCTGCAGTCCATTGCAACTTTGGGGGAGCCCCCCCTTGGGTATGTGGTAAAACTTGGTAATTTTTTTGTCAATGAGTGTTAGTGTGCAGGGCGCGCGCGGGGCAATTTCTTGGGCTCCTTCTCATTCCTACCCCTGCTTTTGGGGTGGGTTTTACCCGTCGAATGGGTGAGTGGGTGGGTGGGAGGGATGTGGCGATTTGGGATGATTTCTCCTCATGCACTTGCCCCTTTCCGGTTGGGGATATGGACCGGACCCTTTCCCTCACCTATTCTTCCCTAGGTCACCTAGTTTGATGCGTTTTAGGGCTACAAGGTGCATCTATGTATATTATCAAACAGGCACGTTGAGCTGGGTACATGGTGATGCACTCAGCGTGTCTGCTGTGGAGCATCAGTTTTTGCCCCTTGTGTCCTCATACCTCTTTTGCCATTTGTTATGGAGTTGAGCATTGGGGATAGGGTGTCCTACAGCAAGTCTACTAGGCTTCGGGTACCCGCGAAGGTGGTTGGCCTTTTGCACGATGGACATGTGGAGTTGGAGCATGATCAAGGTGGTGTGCGGGTCGTCAATCATCGATGCCCCATGGACTCCATCTCCTTTGGGGAATGCCGTGCACTGTGTGTGCACGCAGTGCCCACGCAATGCAAATTTTTGTATGTCGGCAAATACTCGAACTCTAGTTTTCGCCCCTTGGGGGAGCACCTGACGCGGCACGCGCGCGGCGCGTGCGCGGTGCCAAGGGCCATACGAGGGGTAGCGAACCTAGCGCCGAATACAAAACTGGGTGAGGTGCAACAAGATGCAAATTTGTGAAGGGTAGTCCCATTGCCCCTCCAAATATTGCGATAGCCGTTGTACCCACGGGATCTTAACAGTAATGTACACCACGGAAAAGACATACGGTGGGCCACGTGGTGCACGTGGTCCAAGGTTGTGAGGAGAGCTGATGTGTCTGATGTGTCTGATGTGTCTGTGGCCCTCACAGCGATGTCGTCTACGAACATGCATAGGCGGGCATTGGGGTGTCGAACAGGGTCTTGCGTAGCGCTGCGTCCGACAGTATCGCAGCGCAACGACAAGTTTTGCCCCACACCAACCGCTACCTTGTGCCGAGGCTGAGCTTCAAGGGCGGGATCTTCAAAGAGCAACAATCGACATTTCCTACGCGCCTCGTCTTGCCCAATCTAGCGCGGATGTTCAATGGACAGCAACGAACGACATTTCCTACTCAAGAGTATCACGGATCAAATTCATAGTTGAGGGCCCCCCGGGGTAGGAGTTGTGGGTGCTTGGGTGGGCCAGAAGGCTGAATCTCCGCCCCATGTGCTCCCCCATGTGTTGGTTGTTATCTTGTGGGCTTTGCGGATTTGCTGTGCTAGCAGATAGGTGGCAGGCGATCTTGGGTGAGTTTCCCGGCAGGTGCACGCATTGCGCACACAGTGCCCACACAATGCAACAACTTGGCCTTGGTATCCCCAATCTCGAGTCTCCACCACCATCCCCATCAATTCCCGCAATTGACGTCTCTTCGGAAGTTCTTTTGGACCCCCTAGTTGATGGAAGCCGCGTTCATGGTTGCCCCCCAACACGACCGTCATCACATTCCCCATCCCGAGGCTTCATTGTCTTGCCAGAAAATTGTGCCCAGTGCGTAGTGATGCCCCCGGTGGTAGATCTCCGTTTTGTCAGCGTTGAAGCGGAGACCCTAGCAAGACATCATAGTATAGGAGGAACCCGTGGGGGAGAGAGGGCATCCCTCCTTCATACCGTGTTTCGGGGGTGTGGGTAGGTCACGGCCGTGTAAGTTCTGATAGGGCAGCCGTGATTGACTCCCCTACAGCCTGGAAGATTAACCTTGCCAACACGGCATACATCGCACACAATACCGAGATCAGGTGATAATTGGTGGCCGTGTCAGTGTCCGCTTGTACTAACCTACCTTGGGCACGTGCTGGCCCATCCGATACACGAGGACCAAGTATGGGAGCTGGTCACAAACTAGTTACTGCATCACTTAGTTCCCAACGGACTCTACCCTTGAACAGCTTGGAGGACGTCACTACCGTCAACTTAGTGCTCATCCCGCACTGGGCATACAGAGGTCTATTCCTAGGCAATAGACAGTGAATGGCCCAATGGGACAACCTCTTACTACAGTAATTGCGGTGCACGCCGGGCATCGAGTCTAGAGTGAACCAACATCAGATAACAACAAACGTCAGAGAACGGGGTCTCGGCGTGCGCCAAATCTGGTGGGCATTCATCACCCAGTGGGTCACCATGAGGCAGAAGGATATCCGACAAGACAGCCCCTCCGACCACCAGTTAACGGCCACACAGTTTAAATCTTTGGACGTTGTACGCGCATTGGGGGGCACTGCAAGACAACATCTCTCACGACCCAGAGTCCACATGTACTGTACGACTCCGAGAGCTCCGAGGAGTGCCCCGAGCTTCAAGTTAGGTTGTGTTCAGGCCCTTGGTGTTGGAATTCAGCTGCCTTCCCTTCGGTTCTTTTTTCACTCGACTTTCGAAGTGTGCGACTTCAATTGAATGGTTCGGAGTGCTACCAAAACTGGCCAAAACCGAGAAAAAAAAGAAAGAAAATGAATGTTTGGGAGTGCCATGAAAGTTCTCAAGTGAGATCCTGGAATCCGATGCCTCTAAGATTTGACAATGTCAAACCTTCACAGGGTAAGTGTGTTGGACGGGTTTGGGCATCTCATATCTGCCCGTTAGAGAACACCGTCTAGAACATGTGCTGTCACGCCGGAAGGCAGTCAAAGGGGAAATGGAGAAAAAGTGCAGAGTCGGTATCCAGTGGACTGCCGACTCATCAAAACAAAGGTCATTCATGACTACCCCCCCCCCTTGTCCTTCCCCACCCCTTGTCCTTCCCCGGGGGGGGGGGGGGGCGTCACTTGGTCAACCCAAAATTTTTCGTTGCGGCTCACTGTGTTGGTGTGGGGGTGATTGTGTTGTGGGGCACTTCCACTTGTATCCCTTGTACTCATGGCAGGACATTTTGCTCACTTTCGCTGAAATGGAACTTGACAGCACAACCATGTTTCCCCCTGGGTGAGCATGCGCAAGAGTTCAAGGTCAAGTGGAGCAGGACCAAGAAATTTTACACCGAGCCGGTCAAGGAGTAGGCCTCTGTGCATTGGCAGCCCTTTGAACGCTTCTTATGCTGAATTCTTTCGTTTTATGCTGCAATTTCTGTGCCTGCAAATGTGCGTGTACGGTGGTAGTGCGGTCCCCCAGGGGGGGGGGGGGGGTCCTTTGGTGACCATCCCCCAGGAGGTGGCGGGGGACCGTCTTCCCTGGGGTGGGGAATGACAAAGGGGGGGGGGGGTACTTGGTGTGTGTTTCTTCCGGAGAGGGCTTGTTAGGTTGCGTCATGCTGTCATAGGACAGGCGGTGCGTAGCCACCTGTATCCTACCTGCCTGTACCTCGGTGCCATGGTTCTGCAACCTATGGAATACTGCAGTTGGCCACATGTGAGTGTTTCGAAGCCTCTAGCGGAGTACCATATGCTGCTACTGCCGCTGCTGAGCACATGCACACAGCACCCTCCTCCTTTGGGAGAAAACCACACTTGTCAGAACAAACACTAGGGGTCGTATCAGCTTTTGGGACCGTGCAATTTTTAGTGTTTCTTTTTTTCTGGTGGTCCTTGAAGGCCGAGTCCTCTCTGCAATTTGGGACTCGGTGGGGGCTTGTGGCCAAAGGACCCACCCTTGGGCACGTTGGCCCCTTGTTTGGTGAGGATTGTGCATTGAAATTGTTTGTGAGCCCCTCCTCGGGCAAGGCGCTATCGGTGCGGGTGCGCGCAAATAACGCCCTTGTCAGTAGAACAGGAGGCTTCCGTCATTGGTAGTACTTGTACTGTTGTTTTCACAGGGGGGGGGGGGGGAGGGGGGTAGTGATACCAGATGTCCATTATTCAGTGTGCTCGTTAATCGCTTCTGATGCCCATGACAGGTGACAGAGGAACGAATGTCTCGGTTGATGTATCAGACATTGCTTAGGCTAGTTTAGTTGGAGACATCCGAACCAGCCCACACTACCGCTGCTTCTGGGTACTTCTGTTGTCTCAGTGAAAGGCGCCAATGACAATGTCACTGAAGAGCCTTTGTGTTCTGACTGTGTTGCTTTGCAGCCTTTTGCCTTGTAGGGTTTGAAGGTTAGCATTCAACATTCGCATCCCACAGCGGAGGGGTGGGAGGGCTGCCTCTTCATAGGGCGAGCGGATCCTTCATAAGTGAGCGTTTGTCAGCGGTGCGAGCAAATACTCGTTTACGGCCATTGTGGTTACCACTGTCCCTTTCACTTGTCTCTCTATGCCTTAGTTTGCCTGTCTAACGCCCACCCACCAGCCCCTTGTCTGTTGAAAGCAGGCTTTAGACTCACAGCCCTGCCCGTGTGCGCGTTTGGGGGCAAGGCACTGACGGGTCTGGATGACGCCTGCGCTCTGACTGCTGCGGACATATGCACCAGGACCTCAGCATCACACACTGTGTGGAGACTGCAGGTCGCATGCGCCGCATGTGTTATTCCTTTGCAGGTGCCTTCCGTTTCTCTTTTGCATTATGTCTGAGTCAACGCAGTCCGCACCACCAGCCCCAACCAATGCCAGCGATGCGGTATGTCCTATGCCTTTGCCAGCTTTGGCCAGGATATTGGCAGCACACAAGGCTTTGCCCTTGTTGGGAGTGTTGGTCAGGAGGGCAGTAGAGATGATTGCAGAGGAGATTGGGAGCAAATGGGGAACACAATGCAAATTCGAATGTGCACAAGAGTTCTCCACGATTGTGGCAGGGGGGGTTCCCTTCATGTGTTCTGTATGGCTGAATGAGTGCTGGTTTTACCGACAGAGATTGAGTAGGACAGTGGTACAGCATTCCCTTCATGTGTTCAATGACCACAGCATCATCACCCCTGGATGGGCCGCAGGGAGGGCTGCCAGATCTGGGCGGACGACCGTTTTGGTGGCGTATTTGAGAAATCCAATGTCAAGACCCAATGCGTGTGTTGATAGACCCGTTTGACAGACACAGTGTCTAGGCCCCCCCCCCCCCCCCGAGAGAGGGAGATTGCAAGGGGGGGGGGTGATTTCAAAAGGGGGGGGGGTACGAAGGAGAGTTCTCAGCAGGTGTGCAGGGATCCCCCCTGAAAATGGGTCTATTAAACCTGGCATTGGCTCTGTGGAGCCAGACAATAGGTCTGCTAAACCTGGCATTGGGCAGTTTAAGGTCTGTTGAACTGGTCATTCATACATGGTCACCAGGAGAAAACATCTTGGGTCTGAAAAAGGGACAAGACACCCTGTACACCGCCTTTGGAGAGAGAATATCACAGAACACACACAGAAGAATGATTCGAAGTAATGGAAAAGCAATGCAAGGACATTTGTGTGACAGATGGGGAACACAAACCACCGCAATAGATATTGCCTAGCAAAACAGTGAAGTGACAGTCCCACAGTTTGCCTTGAAATATCCTTGCAATCTCCCCCCCCCCCCAGACCGTCACTTGGCAACCGTCCCCCCCCCCCTGAGGGGGGGCTGCACAACACAAGGCACGTCATGCCACATGGCATCCAGCCAACTGGCCAGGGAGGACACGCATGCGGATGGCCATGGCATGCCTCGTGCCACGGCATCACCCCCTCCCCCGGCCGCGCCCATTGAGGCCGAATGCCACGGTGTCCTGTGGGTGAATGCGGTGCAGACGTTCGGGGGCGGCCGCAGTGCAACAACTCCCCCTGAGGACTGAACCAGCTTAAGTCGAGAGAGCTCCCTCTTTGTTCTTGGAGCAACCGCGATTTTCATGTGCTGAAGCTCCACCATGCCCTCCCCTACAGGGGGGGGGAAATTTCGCCAGGGGAGAATTTCGCGGGGAAAATTTCGCCGTTAAGAAAGGTGGCGAAATTTTCCCCTGGCGAAATTTTGGTGTAACAGTTCCATCCTTCACCACAGCTGCAGGCATTGTGTTTCCTGAGCAGGGCTACGCGCGATTACGAACGCGCCTGTGCCTGTTGATGCGTTGAAAAAGAAGCCTGCACCTTCTGCACCAGTTACTGGATCGTCTGCATCAGATTTCATATCATTTTTCGAAAATTGAGAGACATTTTGCGAGACACATGCTTGCTTGGGGCTTTGGGGATTTCAAGGGTGGCGAAATTTTCCCCTGGCGAAATCCCCCCCCCCCCCTGTATGCCCAGTGGTGCAGCTCCGGCAGCACAACCCGCTAACCCGGGCGCAGTGGGGGAGCAACTGACGCGGCGCAGAGATTTACGCGTTTGGCCAAGCAGCTTTGGATTAACTGGCTAGGCCGGAAGAGCTGTAATTTCCCTCCGCTATTAGGACAAGGGTAGGAACAATTGACAATGCAGCAGGGCCCCAAACTAGGGTGGTGGTTGCTCCCAAGGGGGCCATCTGATGTATTTTCACTTTTGACAGGCGATGGATAGGGCAAGACGGAGGGATGTTTACACAAGTCTTGTACTCAAGGGTTTGCTCTCCTTGGGGGGCATTTTGGGAGGGGGTAAAAGCCAACCCATTCCAGGTAAGCCCGCCGTAAAAGTAGCGCGCGGGCCCAGATACCCCCCCCCCCCCCCCAAGTGGAAGACGCATGCAGAGGGCCGTGCCCTGCAAACCGGAGTGCGAGTCACGTTTCTGTCCCGGTCCCCCGCGGCGCCCACCGCGTCCTGCGTGTGGTGCTGCTACGCCAGGGAGCAGACGCCGCGGCCGAGCCCGCCCCAGTCATTGGAGAAGGTGGCTCCGCCCCGTGCCCGCCGAACGAGGAGCCCCAGAAGCAGGACAACAGCGGCGGTGGTGACCAGCCGTCGTCGCAAGCGCAGGGGGATGGCGGCGCTGATTCGGACGATGAAGCAGAGGAAGACGTGTGCCTCGCCCTGCCCCAACTGTTGCATGCCGCACGCTTGAGCCTGGAAGAGCCCACTCCTGTAACTCCCTTGTCCCGTAGGGCTGCGCTTGAAGACGAGGATGACCCCCTCCCAGCCCCCTCCCAGCCCCCTCCCAGCATGCAGTGTATGGGCCCGTGGCCCATGTCCTTTGGGACGCGGGTCCCCAAGTACCCCCCCCCCCCCCTTATTGCATTACAGGCCTGCTCCGTACCTCAACCGAAACCAACAGATCTGGCCGACTGAGTGCCAGCCCCTGAGCACTGATCTGTCTGCTTTGGAAGAGGTCCCTTTGTACGTAGCATTGAAGCAATTGAGGTAGTGGCTGCCAAAACACGGCCAACCAATGCACCAATACACATTGAGCCTGAAGGAGAGCTGTGATTGACACAGCTGTGAGAACTGCCTCCACATTGCTACATGTGCATACCAGGACGTGCATGTGTGGAGCGCTCTTTGACCTGCGTGCGCCCCCCCCCCCCGCCTCCACCTGGCCCTCAATGAGTCTGCTGAAGCCCCAGTGCGTTGGCTTCAGATCCCTTCCCACGTGGGTATCAGAGGCCACACATGTGGACCACGTGGCCGACGTTGGTCGGCAGGGGTCCCCGCTTCTCTTTGGACACATTTCTGTTTCGCGCGTATGACAGCCAGAACCACCAGCAATGGACTAAGGGCTGAACGTGCCTGTGGCAGGGGCATTCAGTCAACCAGACCCGACCCTTGCTCTCTCGTACACGCACCCACCCGGCCCCGAACTCGTGGGCTGGACTCGGCACTTGAACGGATTGGAACTGGAAAGGAAGTGAAGGCCGTGCGACGGCAGGCGCGGCGGGAGCTGAGTGGTGGGTCCGCCACGGGGGGGCGGCCGGGCCCGGTCCTTGTATGCGACACCCCCCAGCCCCCCCCCCCCCCCCCCCCCGGGTTTTGAAAGATAGTGGGGCCGGGTCGGCCACCAGCAAGTGTCCCTAGAGAAAACTGTCCGGCGCCGAAGGCGCCAATTTTTTTTTCATACTATGTGTTTATACTCAAAATGCTCAAATTTTTGTAAAATGCTCAAATTGTTGTAGAGAATTCATATTTGTGTTCAAACAACAAGAACAAATTTTGACCTGAAGGAGGGCTACAGGAGGGCTGCAGGCCCTAACAGCAACCCTAGCCCTAACCCTAACCCCCCCCCCCCGAGTTTTGACAGATAGCTGGGGGGTATGTCGCATCAGGACCGGTTGTAGTCGCCCCCCCGGGGGGTCCGCACCTGACCTTTGGAGGCCCAAGTGGCTGTTTGTTCTGCGGCCCCAAGGGGCAGCCCACTCTCCCGGTCTCGGTACCCCCCCCCCCCCACCCCCTTCAGGGGGGCCTCTGGCTACAGTTCGTTGCCAAGGGCACCGGCCTGAGAAGCCCACGGGCGCCAGCCTCCCCCCCCCAAAGGGGACCCCCAGCCAACAGCCGGTTGGGGGGGGGATACTTGGCGTCATGACTGAGGAGTGCCCCCCCCCCCCAATTGTTTCAGACTGTTTCAGACACAGCGTGTGTCTTGGGGTTCAACCAGGTTTGGCACAGAGAATACAGATGCACTTATGCCGGACTGTGGAGTGCATTGCCTCTGGTTTGCATTTGTTTGTCTTTTAATTAGGTCACACTCCCCCCCCCCACAATTGTCTGCGGCTATCCAAACGTGTTGTGGGACATTTCCATTTCCTTAGCCCCAGGGTCAGCGCACTTCTGGTTTAGGCGGTTGATTGCGCCACCGAGGCAAGAGGAATGGGGCTCCAACCTTTTTGGCCACTAGGGACCCGTTTTTCGCAGAGGCCGGGATACTCACCCAACAACACCTGTCACCTGTCTGGTAGCACCCAACACCGCAGGGCGCCCTGCCCCGACAGGGAGGTCCGGGGGCACACACGGGCCAGCGCGGCTCCCCCCCCCTGTGCGCCCATTCGCAGGGCAGCAACGAGCACATGGAGGCGGACAAAGTGCAGGACGTCATCCGGACGGATGCGGAGTCGGTCAGTTTGGAGTACTTGAGGGTGGGCAACATCCGGAACTTGGGCCTGGACCAGCTCACGAACTGCACCTACTTGTCCCTCCACCGGAACCTGATTCACAAGTGTGCGTGTGTGTTTGTGGGTGCGCGCGAGCGCGCACGTGCGCGCGTGTGCGTGCGGGTGTGTGTGTTTGTGCCGGTGCTGGGGGGCCCGTACAGCGCCGAATGCAGAATATCGGGGAACGTGCACCTGCAGAGGGTTGAAGGGGGGGCAACAGCGTACCATCGCCAAATGTGATTTGTATTTAGAGGAAGTATATCAAATATCAGGCAATGCTATGTCTTGCGCCCAACCCCCATTACCGGTTGGGCTTCTTTTTTGGGGGGGGGGGAGTAGGATGAACCCCCTATTTTTTCTGGGTGAGGGGGGGGCTGGGAAACATGTTTCAGAACGATTTTAGAGGGCTTTGAGTGAGTGTCACGCCCCACCAACGCCGAAGCAGGGCTACAGATATTCCTGGTGCTGTGATCCTACTGAGAATACTAAGAATAGCCACCTCAACCCTAACAATCGCCCATCCCTCCTCCATATCCCCCGAAAGCATGGGAATTGGAAGCATTCCACTTCCGTTCAAATATCTTATGGATTCTGCCCCTAATTTGGCTACTTTTAGCAGGCGACCTTGCACCATCCAGAAACAGGCAGACATCCCTATTTCCCCAAACGTTTCGCCTTTGTGGTGCACCGAAGACGGTAGCGGGAGGTTACCCCAACTTCAACCCAAAATCCACCCGCCAGTGGCGGGGGGGGGGGGCGCCTGGCGGCATGTCCGGCTGCCTTGTGCCGGCCAGCCCATAGAGCACAGGACCGTAGGTGTAGCAAACAAGCATCACCCGCCGGCCCTCTTGTGTGCCGCAGCGAAAGGCGCATGTGCCATGTCACTGAAGATCTCTGCGTTTCTCTGCATTTGTTGTGCGATGTGGGCGGGGCCGCGCACCTCCCGCCCGTCATTTGGATTCAGCATTTACACGTGCCTGCAGGGAACCAGGAGCAGGGAATCTGCCAAACTCCTTCGTTTCTCGCCAGCGCAAAGTCGTGCACACGCACCTGTTTCCCGTGGCGGCGGGGGCGGCGGGGGGGGGGGGGGGGGGGGTTGGTGGACAAATTTGCACGGGGGGGGGGAGGGATTTCGCGCTTCAACGCTTCCGCCAAATTTCCTACAGGCAAACCAACCCCTAAAGCCCATAAAGAGGAAAGAGCAAGGCCCAGCAGCTCCTTCACAGGGGGTTACGGTAGCCCTTGCCTGGGGGGTGTCAGTCGGATCCCACTGTCAACGTCTGAACACAGGTCAGGGCCTGAGACCACCCGGACCTTCATCACTGGCAGAGGTGAGGGCTGAACTTGTGATCACCAATCGTACTGTGAAAGCGCCGCACGATGCCACTGTGGACAGGAGGCGATGACAGCCGTGGGGCAGGCGTGGCCGGAGGGTACTGCGGACACTGCAACCTGATCATTTCAGGCAGCATCACTCAGCATCACCCCTGCCATAGCGAGATCCCCAAAGGGAGAACTCACATGACTACATACCCCTTGTCAAACCGGGGTCCCCAAGATCGGCAAGTCTAGGATAGCACCGAGGACAGCAATGGTGGAGTCTCCCCAACACTATCTTTACAATCCGCCATGATTGACCCAACTGATACCACTGGCTTGGTCATCCTACAATTCCCTGTGAAGCTCTGAGCTTTGCAATGAAACCAAAACGCAAGAAATTGTGAACAACTTATTTCACAACACCACCCAGATTCAAATAAACTCTCTGTATGTACATCTCCCATTGAAATTCACACAGCAATCAGAGCTGTGTGCTGCAGAAAGGCCTAAAAACCATGCCCTGTCAAAGGCCTGTATCGGATCTGTACCGCTGAGAGCACTAATGTCACACACATGACATCATTAGGGGGCCTATCAGGGGGCCTATCAGGGGGCCTATTAGGGGCCTATTAGGGGGCCTATTAGGGGGCCTATCAGGGGGCCTATTAGGGGGCCTATCAGGGGGCCTATCAGGGGGCCTGTTTGGGGGCCTATTAGGGGGCCTATTAGGGGGCCTATTAGGGGGCCTATTAGGGGGCCTAATAGGCCTAATAGGCCTAAAAGGCCTCATAGGCCTATTGGGAGGCCTATTAGGCCTTATAGGCCCAATAGGCCTATTAGGGGGCCTATTAGGCCTATTATGCCTATTAGGCCTATTAGGGGGCCTTATAGGCCTTATAGGCCTTATAGGCCTATTAGGGGGCCTATTAGGCCTTATAGGCCCAATAGGCCTATTAGGGGGCCTATTAGGCCTATTATGCCTATTAGGCCTAATAGGGGGCCTTATAGGCCTTATAGGCCTTATAGGCCTATTAGGGGGCCTGTTAGGCCTATTAGGCCTAATAGGCCTATTAGGGGGCCTAATAGGCCTAATAGGCCTATTAGGGGGCCTATTAGGCCTTATAGGCCTATTAGGGGGCCTGTTAGGCCTAATAGGCCTCTTAGGGGGCCTCTTAGGGGGCCTATTAGGCCTAATAGGCCTAATAGGCCTCTTAGGGGGCCTATTAGGCCTTATAGGCCTAATAGGCCTATTAGGGCGCCTAATAGGACTAATAGGCCTATTGAGGGGCCTATTAGGGCTAAAAGGCCTAATAGGCCTATTAGGGGTCCTATTAGGTCTATTAGGCCTAATACGCCCCCTAATAGGCCTAATAGGCCCCCTAATAGGCCTATTAGGGGGCCTATTAGGCCCAATAGGCCTTATAGGCCTATTAGGGGGCCTATTAGGCCTATTAGGCCTAATAGGCCTAATAGGCCTATTAGGCCTATTAGGCCTAATAGGCCTAATAGGTCTATTAGGGGGCCTAATAGGCCTAATAGGCCTTTTAGGGGGCCTATTACGCCTAATAGGCCTAATAGGCCTATTAGGGGGCCTATTAGGCCTAATAGGCCTCTCAGGGTGCCCATTAGGCCCATTAGGCCTAATATTCCTATTAGAGGGCCTAATAGGCCTAATAGGCCTCTCAGGGGGCCTGTTAGGCCTATTAGGCCTAATACTCCTATTAGGGGGGCTAATAGGTCTCATAGGCCTATTAGGGGGTCTATCAGGCCTAATAGGCCTAATAGGCCTATTAGGGGGCCTATTAGGCCTAATAGGCCTTATAGGCCTATTAGGGGGCTTATTAGGCCTAATAGGCCTAATAGGCCTATTAGTGGGCCTATTAGGCCTAATAGGCCTTATAGGCCTATTAGGGGGCTTATTAGGCCTATTAGGCCTAATAGGCTTATTAGGGGGCCTATTAGGCCTACTGGGCCTAATGGGCTTATTAGGGGGCCTGTTCGGCCTATTAGGCCTAATAGTCCTATTAGGGGCCCAATAGGCCTAATAAGCCTTTTAGGGGGCCTATTGGGCCTAATAGGCCTATTAGGGGGCCTAATAGGTCTACTAGGCCTATTAGGGGGCCTATTAGGCCTAATAGGCCTAATAGGCTTATTAGGGGGCCTATTAGGCCTACTAGGGGGCCTATTAGGGGGCCTATTAGGCCTATTAGGCCTAATAGTCCTATTAGGGGGCGTATTAGGCCCAATTGGCCTTATAGGCCTATTAGGGGGCCTATTAGGCCAAATAGGCCTATTTGGGGGCCTAATAGGCCTAATAGGCCTAATAGGCCTATTAGGGGGCCTAATAGGCCTAATAGGCCTAATAGGCCTATCAAGGGGCGTATTAGGCGTAATAGGCCTCTCAGGGGGCCTATTGGGCCTAATAGGCCTGATAGGCCTAATAGGCCTCTCAGGGGGCATGTTAGGTCTATTAGGCCTAATAGTCCTATTAGGGGGCCTAATAGGCCTAATAGTCCTATTAGGGGGCCTAATAGGCCTAATAGGTCTATTAGGGGGCCTATTACGCCTATTAGGCCTTATAGGCCTAATAGGCCTCTCCGTGGGCCTATTAGGCCTAATAGGCCTAATAGGCCTCTCAGGGGACCTATTAGGCCTAATAGGCCTAATAGGCCTTTTAGGGGGCCTATTAGGCCTAATAGGCCCATTAGGGGGCCTATTAGGCCTAATACGCCTATTAGGGGGCCTAATAGGCCTAATAGGTCTATTACGGGGCCTATTAGGCCTATTAGGTCTAATAGTCCTAATAGGCCTATTGCGGGGCCTCTTAGGCCTGTTAGGCCTTATAAGCCTAAAAGTCCTATTAGGGGGCCTATTAGGCCTAATAGGCCTAATAGGTCTATTAGGGGGCCTATTACGCCTATTAGGCCTTATAGGCCTAATAGGCCACTCACGAGGCCTATTAGGCCTTATAGGCCTAATAGGCCTAACAGGCCTCTCAGGGGGCCTATTAGGCCTATTAGGCCTAATACTCCTATTAGGGGGCCTAATAGGCCTAATACTCCTATTATTGGGCCTAATAGGCCTAATAGGCCTATTACGGGGCCTATTAGGCCTTATAAGCCTAATAGTTCTGTTAGGGGGCCTATTAGGCCTAATACGCGTAATAGGCCTTTCAGGGGGCCTATTAGACCTATTAGGCCTAATAGGCCTAATAGGCCTAATAGGCCTCTCAAGGGCCTATTGGGGCCATTAGACCTAATAGGCCTATTAGGGGGCCTACTAGGCCTAGTAGGCCTTATAGGCCTATTAGGGGGCCTACTAGGCCTAGTAGGCCTTATAGGCCTATTAGGGGTTCTATTAGGCCTATTAGGGGGCCTATTAGGCCTACTAGGGGGCCTATTAGGCCTATTAAGCCTAATAGGCCTATTAGGGGGCCTATTAGGCCTAATAGCCCTATTAGGGGGCCTATTAGGCCTTATAGGCCTAATAGGCCTATTAGGGGGCCTATTAGGCCCATTAGACCTAATAGTCCTATTAGGGGGCCTAATACGCCTAATAGGCCTACCAGGGGGGCTTTTAGGCCTAATAGGCCTATTAGGGGGCCTATTAGGCCTATTAGGGGGCCTATTAGGCCGAATAGCCCTCTTAGGGGGCCTATTAGGCCTTATAGGCCTAACAGGCCTTTTAGGGGGCCTATTAGGCCTATTAGACCTAATAGTCCTATTAGGGGGCCTAATACGCCTAATAGGCCTATTAGGGGGCCTTTTAGGCCTAATACGCCTATTAGGGGGTCTATTAGGCCTATTAGGGGGCCTATTAGGCCTATTAGGTGTAATAGGCCTATTAGGAGGCCTATTAGGCCTAATAGGCCTATTAGGGCGCCAATTAGGCCTAATAAGCCTTTTAGAGGGCCTGTTACGCCTAATAGGTCTAATAGGGCAATTAGGGGGCCTATTAGGCCTAATAGGCCTAATAGGCCAATTAGGGGGCCTAATAGGCCAATTAGGGGGCCTAATAGGCCTAATAGGCCTTTTAGAGGGTCTATTAGGCCTACTAGGCCTAATAGGCCAATTAGGGGGCCTATTAGGCCTAGTAGGCCTAACAGTCCTATTACGGGTCCTAATAGGCCTAATAGGCCTTTTAGGGGGCCTATTAGGCCTAATAGTGCTATTACGGGTCCTAATAGGCCTAATAGGCCTATTAGGGGGCCTATTAGGCCTAATAGTCGTATTAGGGGGCCTATTAGGCCTAATAGGCCTAATAGGCGAATTAGGGGGCCTATTAGGCATATTAGTTCTAACAGTCCTATTAGGGGGCCTAATAGACCTAATAGTCCTATTAGCGGGCCTAACAGGCCTAATAGGCTTTTAGGGGGCCTATTAGGCCTAATAGGCCTATTAGGGGGCCTCATAGGTCTAATAGGCCTATTAGGGGGCCTATTATGCCTAATAGGCCTAATAGGCCTACTAGGGGGCCTATTAGGCCTAATAGGCCTAATAGGCCTCTCAGGGGGCCTATTAGACCTATTAGGCCTGATAGTCCTATCAGGAGGCCTAATAGGCCTAATAGGCCTATTAGGGGGCCTATTAAGCCTAATAGGCCTAATAGGCCTAGTAGGGGGCCTATTAGGCATAATAGGCCTATTAGGGGGCCTAATAGGCCTAATAGGCCTATTAGGGGGCCTATTAGGCCTTATAGGCCTAATAGGCCTAATAGGCCTATTAGGGGGCCTAATACGCGTAATAGGCCTATTAGGGGGCCTATTAAGCCCAATAGGCCTAATAGGTCTATTAGGGGGCCTATTAGGCCTATTAGGCCTTATAGGCCTAATAGGCCTCTCAGGGGGCCTATTAGGCCTAATAGGCCTAATAGGCCTCTCAGGGGACCTATTAGGCCTATTAGGCCTAATAGTCCAATTAGGGGGCCTAATAGGCCTAATAGCCCTTTTAGGGGTCCTATTAGGCCTAATAGGCCTATTAGGGGGCCTATTAGGCCTAATATGCCTAATAGGCCTATTAGGGAGCCTAATAGGCCTAATACGCCTATTAGGGAGCCTATTAGGCCTAAATATTTTTTAACACGAATATTTTGCGGGTAAAAACACAATTGATATTTAGCAAAATTTTTGTTTTTGCCACCAAATAGCCAAAAAAAATTTTTTTGCGATTATTTTGAATTTGCGAGCCAAAGGCTGTGTATTCCACCCATAAAATAAATTTATTTTTTGCGGTTAATTTTTGTCCGGCTGCCATTTTGCGTTTGATACTGTTTGCACGGTATGTGTGGAGGGGTCGTTGCAGAGGTGGGGGCGGGGTTGTACATTTTGGGGGGGGTCGTTGTTCATGTGGGTCCTGGGCATGCCTTTAGCGCGGAGTCAGGACCGGAGTGTTGGGGAGGAGGGAGTTCACCCCCCCACCTTCAACCGATTCCCTGGCAGAGGGGGGGGCACCCAGCAGCGCCAACAGACAGGGGGAGGAGCAACACAGACACACAGAACGCGAGGGCTACACCAGGAGGGACAAGGGCGAGCACAGAAAACAAGGAGGAGGGGCACAGCAAGGCAGGAGAGGCAACCAGAACGGCGGGAACAGGGAACCAGAATGGAGGGGATGGGAGAGCGTGCGAATGGGAGGCAGCGACAACAAAGGGGATGGCTTGGCCAGCCAGCCCCGTCGCTACCGGGTGCCAGGGCAACCCCTGCTCAACCGGCATCAGGTGGGGAGTGTCTCCCGCAGCCCAGATGGGCTGTTTGCGCAACAGGAGCGGGAGCCCGTCAGGGGCAGACCAGCCGTGAGGGGGAAAAGACATATGGTGGACGGCCCGGACAGCGAGTGGAGGAACAGGGCACCTGGGCCTCACACACACAGAACCAGAGCGAGGCAAGCTATGGATGGCCTGTGGACAGAGGCGCGTGGACAGCAAAAACAGTCAAACGACCCCGGCAACAACCAGCACAACCCCCAATACGGCAATTATTGGGCGCCGCTGACGCGCAAACGGCACACCATGCCACATTCAGCACAGCCCCAACACTCAAACTACTGGGCTCCGCGAACGCGGAAACAACACCAGCAAGAGCACCGGCCGCAGCGGCCGACAGAACGCAGCGACCCGACGCAACATTGCGAAGGGAAGAACGGGTGACTGTCCAGGGCCCCGTAAAGGAGCAACAACCCGACGGAATGTCACACAGGGGGGTGGAGCGTGGCAAGGAATCCCCTTCAGTCGCAAGGGCAAGGGCAGGGGCAACAACAGAGGAGCTCGAAGAAGAAGCTGACGGCTGAGGTGCGGGCTGTCTCCGTCCCCCTGCGCCGAGCACCCGCCCAGCGCTACTGCGCTCCACGCTGTCCTGCCAATGCCTCTCTGTTCCGCCGCATGAGGCCAACGGGGCTGCCAGCACCGTCCTTCAAGGGCGGATGAAGCGATGAACTGACTGCCGGCCGCCTGCTGTACCTAGCCCCCCCCCCCCCCGGACATACATGGCTCCGGGTCGTTTCATGGGGGTGCTCAGGGCTCCTTTTAACACCTCAGCACCACTTGGGGGTGGTGTGGGGGGGTCCTACCCCCCCCACCCGCCGCCCCTGGACCCCCCCCCTTAAAACATGGAGGCCGGGTTTTCGTTTCGGGGGGGGATCGATAGAGCCCTCCGGCCAGACCCCCCCTCCCCCCCCAAAATGGGCTCAATTGACAGGACCCCCAAAATCCTACCGAGTCTGACCCCCGGGCCCCGGAGGTGACCCAGACCCAAAAATCGGGAAAAAAAGAAAATGGGATTTTTGGACTCAGCGCGTCGAGGGGGTTCAGAAAAGTCATCATTTGCCATATATTTGGTGAAAAAAAGTCGACCAATTTTAGTGCTCAAAAAGTTTTTCGGCGCCTTTGGCGCCAGACTTCATAATGACTGATTAATGGTGCCTGTCAATTGAGCCCTTTTCCCGAACCCCCCCCCCCCCAGTTTCGGGGGCTCTATTGCCCCCCCGGAAGTGAAAACCCGACGTGCCTACTGGGCCAAATTTTCCTCCGGGCCTTTGGCCGATCAAAAATTTTCTCTGGCGCCTTCAACGGCAATCGGTTTGGACCAGAAATTTCTTCGGCACGTGGGGCGCCTCTAAAACCTCAGCACCACCGGAGGGGGGGGGGGCTGGACCCGCCCCACCCCCCCTAAAAAGAGCCAATTAGGGGGCCTAATAGGCCTAATAGGCCTTTTAGAGGGCCTATTAGGCCTAATAGGCCTAATAGGCCTCTCAGGGGGCCTATTAGGCCTAATAGTCCTATTAGGGGGCCTAATAGGCCTAATAGGCCTAATAGGCCAATTAGGGGGCCTAATAGGCCTTTTAGGGGGCCTGTTAGGCCTAATAGGCTTATTAGGGGGCCTATTAGGCCTATTAGGCCTAATAGTCCCATTAGGGGGCCTAACAGGCCTAATAGGCCTTTTAGGGGGCCTAATAGGCCTAATAGGCCTATTGGGGGGCCCATTAAGCCTAATAGGCCTATTAGGGGGCCTATTAGGCCTAATAGGCCTAATAGCCATATTAGGGGGCCTATTAGGCCTAATAGGCCTTTTAGGGGGCCTATTAGGCCTAATAGGCCTATTAGGGGGCCCATTAAGCCTAATGGGCCTAATAGGCCTCTCAGGGGGCCTATTAGAGGGCCTAATCGGCCTAATAGGCCCCCTAATAGGCCTAATAGGCCTATTAGGGGGCCTATTAGGCGTAATAGGCCTATTAGGGGGCCTAATAGGCCTAATAGGCCTAATAGGCCTATTAGGGGGCCTAATACGCGTAATAGGCCTATTAGGGGGCCTATTAGGCCTAATAGGCCTAATAGGTCTATTAGGGGGCCTATTAGGCTCATTAGGCCTTATAGGCCTAATAGGCCTCTCAGGGGGCCTATTAGGCCTATTAGGCCGAATAGTCCTATTAGGGGGCCTAATAGGCCTAATAGGCCTTTTACGGGGCCTATTAGGCCTAATAGGCCTATTAGGGGGCCTATTAGACCTATTAGGCCTAATAGGCCTTTTACGGGGCCTATTAGGCCTAATAGGCCTATTAGGGGGCCTATTAGGCCTAATAGGCCTATTAGGGGGCCTATTAGACCTATTAGGCCTAATAGTCCTATTAGGGGGCCTAATAGGCCTAATAGGCCCCCTAATAGGCCTAATAGGCCTAATAGGCTTATTAGGCCTATTAGGCCTAATAGTCCTATTAGGGGGCCTAATAGGCCTAATAGGCCTTTTAGGGGGCGTATTAGGGGGCCTAGTAGGCCTAATAGGCCTAATCGGCCTAGTAGGCCTCTGAGGGGGCCTATTAGGCCCATTTGGCCTAATAGTCCAATTAGGGGGCCTAATAGGCCTAATAGCCCTTTTAGGGGGCCTATTAGGCCTAATAGGCCTATTAGGGGGCCTATTAGGCCTAATATGCCTAATAGGCCTAATAAGCCTAATAGGCCCCCTAATAGGCCTATCAGGGGGCCTATTAGGCCTAATACTCCTATTAGGGGGCCTAATGGGCCTAATAGGCCTTTTAGGGGGCGTAGTAGGGGGCCTAGTAGGCCTAGTAGGCCTAATCGGCCTCTCAGGGGACCTATTAGGCCCATTAGAATTAAAAGTCCAATTAGGGGGCCTAATAGGCCTAATAGCCCTTTTAGGGGGCCTAATAGGCCTAATACGCCTATTAGGGAGCCTATTAGGCCTAATAGGCTTATTAGGCCTAATAGGCCTATTAGGAGGCCTATTAGGCCGAATAAGCCTATTAGGGGGCCTTTTAGGCCTAATAGGCCTTATAGGCCTATTAGGGGGCCTATTAGGCCTATTAAGCCTAATAGGCCTATTAGGGGGCCTAATAGGCCTATTAGGGGGCCTATGAGGCCTTATAGGCCTAATAGGCCTGTGAGGGCGCCTATTAGGCCTTACAGGCCTAATAGGCCTATTAGGGCACCTGTTACGCCTATTAGGCCTATTAGGGGGCCTATTAGGCCTAATAGGCCTAATAGGCCTCTTAGGGGGCCTATTAGGCCTATTAGGCCTAATAGGCCTAATAGGAGGTGTATTACGCCTAATAGCCCTATTAGGGCGCCTATTAGGCCTTATAGGCCTAGTAGGCCTATTAGGGCGCCTATTAGGCCTAATAGGCCTATTAGGCCTATTAGGCCTATTAGGGGGCCTATTAGGCCTCATACCCCTAATAGGCCTATTAGGGGGCCTATTAGGCCTATTAGGCCTAATAGGCCTATTAGGGGGCCTATAAGGCCTATTAGGCCTAATAGGCCTATTAGGGGCCCTAATAGGCCTATTAGGCCCCCTATTAGGCCTATTAGGCCTATTAGGGGGCCTATTAGGCCTAATAGGCCTAATAGGCTTATTAGGAGGCCTATTAGGGGGCCTATTAGGCCTAATATGCCTATTAGGCCGATTAGGGGGCCTATTAGGCCTTATAGGCCTAATAGGCCTATTAGGGGGCCCATTTGGCCTATTACGCCTAATGGGCCTAATAGGCCTATTAGGGGGCCTATTAGGCCTATTAGGCCTATTAGGCCTATTAGGGGGCCTATTAGGCCTAATAGGCCTAATAGGCTTATTAGGAGGCCTATTAGGGCGCCTATTAGGCCTAATATGCCTATTAGGCCGATTAGGGGGCCTAATAGGCCTAATAGGCCCCCTAATAGGCCTATTAGGCCTAATAGGCCTTATGGGGTTCTATTAGGCCTACTAGGGGGCCTATTAGGCCTATTAGGCCTAATAGGCCTATTAGGAGGCCTATTAGGCCGAATAAGCCTATTAGGGGGCCTTTTAGGCCTAATAGGCCTTATAGGCCTATTAGGGGGCCTATTAGGCCTATTAAGCCTAATAGGCCTATTAGGGGGCCTAATAGGCCTATTAGGGGGCCTATGAGGCCTTATAGGCCTAATAGGCCTGTGAGGGCGCCTATTAGGCCTTACAGGCCTAATAGGCCTATTAGGGCACCTGTTACGCCTATTAGGCCTATTAGGGGGCCTATTAGGCCTAATAGGCCTAATAGGCCTCTTAGGGGGCCTATTAGGCCTATTAGGCCTAATAGGCCTAATAGGAGGTGTATTACGCCTAATAGCCCTATTAGGGCGCCTATTAGGCCTTATAGGCCTAGTAGGCCTATTAGGGCGCCTATTAGGCCTAATAGGCCTATTAGGCCTATTAGGCCTATTAGGGGGCCTATTAGGCCTCATACCCCTAATAGGCCTATTAGGGGGCCTATTAGGCCTATTAGGCCTAATAGGCCTATTAGGGGGCCTATAAGGCCTATTAGGCCTAATAGGCCTATTAGGGGCCCTAATAGGCCTATTAGGCCCCCTATTAGGCCTATTAGGCCTATTAGGGGGCCTATTAGGCCTAATAGGCCTAATAGGCTTATTAGGAGGCCTATTAGGGCGCCTATTAGGCCTAATATGCCTATTAGGCCGATTAGGGGGCCTATTAGGCCTTATAGGCCTAATAGGCCTATTAGGGGGCCCATTTGGCCTATTACGCCTAATGGGCCTAATAGGCCTATTAGGGGGCCTATTAGGCCTATTAGGCCTAATAGGCCTATTAGGGCGCCTAACAGGCCTAATAGGCCTAATAGGCCTCTCAGGGGGCCTGTTAGGCCTATTAGGCCTAATAGGCCTTATGGGGCCTATTAGGCCTAATAGGCCTATTAGGGGGCCTATTAGGCCTAATAGGCCTATTAGGGGGCCTATTAGGCCTAATAGGCCTAATAGCCATATTAGGGGGCCTATTAGGGGGCCATTACGGATGTGATGGCCTCATGGACGTGAGACTGTGGACAACGGAAGAGCCACACTTCCCGCTACACAACAAGAGGGCGTTCACGCCTGCGACAACAGCCCCCCGCCCCCCCCGAGCCGTATGGTGGTAGGCCCGCCAACCGCGGCCGCTGTCGTGCGCCAGCGCCCGCGTGGGCTCGCAGGTTGGACCCTCTGCCTGACAACCTGCACGGCCTCACGTCGCTGGACTTGAGTGACAACAAGATCAAACGGATCCCCGACCATTTCGAGAACCTGCAAAGCCTCACGAAACTGGACATGTCCTACAACAATATACGGGTGTGCGGTGCTATGTGTGCGCGTGTGGGGCTGGAGGCGGGGCTCCTTTTAATAACCCAGCACCACTTGGGGCAAGCACGGATGCATTAGAAGGGAAGGGACCGCAGAGGCTGCCCCAGGGACAGTTAGACAGGCGGTTGGAGGGGGTTGCCAAAGCGGTTGGGGGCGGCTACTGTCAGTTACAAATGCCATTGAAGCTGGCACTTGGCGTCAGGGAGACAGTGGCTGGGCATAGGCTGGGCGCCCTGGAGGGGGCGGTAACCGCCCCTCCTTCCC
>OZ038398.1:33674590-33728084 GCA_964036045.1 Eutreptiella sp. 'Long Island Sound 2002' | reverse complement strand
AATAGGCCTAATAGGCTTATTAGGCCTATTAGGCCTAATAGTCCTATTAGGGGGCCTAATAGGCCTAATAGGCCTTTTAGGGGGCGTATTAGGGGGCCTAGTAGGCTAATAGGCCTAATCGGCCTAGTAGGCCTCTGAGGGGGCCTATTAGGCCCATTTGGCCTAATAGTCCAATTAGGGGGCCTAATAGGCCTAATAGCCCTTTTAGGGGGCCTATTAGGCCTAATAGGCCTATTAGGGGCCTATTAGGCCTAATATGCCTAATAGGCCTAATAAGCCTAATAGGCCCCCTAATAGGCCTATCAGGGGGCCTATTAGGCCTAATACTCCTATTAGGGGGCCTAATGGGCCTAATAGGCCTTTTAGGGGGCGTAGTAGGGGGCCTAGTAGGCCTAGTAGGCCTAATCGGCCTCTCAGGGGACCTATTAGGCCCATTAGAATTAAAAGTCCAATTAGGGGGCCTAATAGGCCTAATAGCCCTTTTAGGGGGCCTAATAGGCCTAATACGCCTATTAGGGAGCCTATTAGGCCTAATAGGCTTATTAGGCCTAATAGGCCTCCTAATAGGCCTATTAGGCCTAATAGGCCTAATAGGCCCCTTAGTAGGCCTAATAGAACCCCTAATAGGCCCATAAGGCCTATTAGGCCTAATAGGCCCCCTAATAGGCCTATTAGGCCTAATAGGCCTTATGGGGTTCTATTAGGCCTACTAGGGGGCCTATTAGGCCTATTAGGCCTAATAGGCCTATTAGGAGGCCTATTAGGCCGAATAAGCCTATTAGGGGGCCTTTTAGGCCTAATAGGCCTTATAGGCCTATTAGGGGGCCTATTAGGCCTATTAAGCCTAATAGGCCTATTAGGGGGCCTAATAGGCCTATTAGGGGGCCTATGAGGCCTTATAGGCCTAATAGGCCTGTGAGGGCGCCTATTAGGCCTTACAGGCCTAATAGGCCCTATTAGGGCACCTGTTACGCCTATTAGGCCTATTAGGGGGCCTATTAGGCCTAATAGGCCTAATAGGCCTCTTAGGGGGCCTATTAGGCCTATTAGGCCTAATAGGCCTAATAGGAGGTGTATTACGCCTAATAGCCCTATTAGGGCGCCTATTAGGCCTTATAGGCCTAGTAGGCCTATTAGGGCGCCTATTAGGCCTAATAGGCCTATTAGGCCTATTAGGCCTATTAGGGGGCCTATTAGGCCTCATACCCCTAATAGGCCTATTAGGGGGCCTATTAGGCCTATTAGGCCTAATAGGCCTATTAGGGGGCCTATAAGGCCTATTAGGCCTAATAGGCCTATTAGGGGCCCTAATAGGCCTATTAGGCCCCCTATTAGGCCTATTAGGCCTATTAGGGGGCCTATTAGGCCTAATAGGCCTAATAGGCTTATTAGGAGGCCTATTAGGGGGCCTATTAGGCCTAATATGCCTATTAGGCCGATTAGGGGGCCTATTAGGCCTTATAGGCCTAATAGGCCTATTAGGGGGCCCATTTGGCCTATTACGCCTAATGGGCCTAATAGGCCTATTAGGGGGCCTATTAGGCCTATTAGGCCTATTAGGCCTATTAGGGGGCCTATTAGGCCTAATAGGCCTAATAGGCTTATTAGGAGGCCTATTAGGGCGCCTATTAGGCCTAATATGCCTATTAGGCCGATTAGGGGGCCTAATAGGCCTAATAGGCCCCCTAATAGGCCTATTAGGCCTAATAGGCCTTATGGGGTTCTATTAGGCCTACTAGGGGGCCTATTAGGCCTATTAGGCCTAATAGGCCTATTAGGAGGCCTATTAGGCCGAATAAGCCTATTAGGGGGCCTTTTAGGCCTAATAGGCCTTATAGGCCTATTAGGGGGCCTATTAGGCCTATTAAGCCTAATAGGCCTATTAGGGGGCCTAATAGGCCTATTAGGGGGCCTATGAGGCCTTATAGGCCTAATAGGCCTGTGAGGGCGCCTATTAGGCCTTACAGGCCTAATAGGCCTATTAGGGCACCTGTTACGCCTATTAGGCCTATTAGGGGGCCTATTAGGCCTAATAGGCCTAATAGGCCTCTTAGGGGGCCTATTAGGCCTATTAGGCCTAATAGGCCTAATAGGAGGTGTATTACGCCTAATAGCCCTATTAGGGCGCCTATTAGGCCTTATAGGCCTAGTAGGCCTATTAGGGCGCCTATTAGGCCTAATAGGCCTATTAGGCCTATTAGGCCTATTAGGGGGCCTATTAGGCCTCATACCCCTAATAGGCCTATTAGGGGGCCTATTAGGCCTATTAGGCCTAATAGGCCTATTAGGGGGCCTATAAGGCCTATTAGGCCTAATAGGCCTATTAGGGGCCCTAATAGGCCTATTAGGCCCCCTATTAGCCTATTAGGCCTATTAGGGGGCCTATTAGGCCTAATAGGCCTAATAGGCTTATTAGGAGGCCTATTAGGGCGCCTATTAGGCCTAATATGCCTATTAGGCCGATTAGGGGGCCTATTAGGCCTTATAGGCCTAATAGGCCTATTAGGGGGCCCATTTGGCCTATTACGCCTAATGGGCCTAATAGGCCTATTAGGGGGCCTATTAGGCCTATTAGGCCTAATAGGCCTATTAGGGCGCCTAACAGGCCTAATAGGCCTAATAGGCCTCTCAGGGGGCCTGTTAGGCCTATTAGGCCTAATAGGCCTTATGGGGCCTATTAGGCCTAATAGGCCTATTAGGGGGCCTATTAGGCCTAATAGGCCTATTAGGGGGCCTATTAGGCCTAATAGGCCTAATAGCCATATTAGGGGGCCTATTAGGGGGCCATTACGGATGTGATGGCCTCATGGACGTGAGACTGTGGACAACGGAAGAGCCACACTTCCCGCTACACAACAAGAGGGCGTTCACGCCTGCGACAACAGCCCCCCGCCCCCCCCGAGCCGTATGGTGGTAGGCCCGCCAACCGCGGCCGCTGTCGTGCGCCAGCGCCCGCGTGGGCTCGCAGGTTGGACCCTCTGCCTGACAACCTGCACGGCCTCACGTCGCTGGACTTGAGTGACAACAAGATCAAACGGATCCCCGACCATTTCGAGAACCTGCAAAGCCTCACGAAACTGGACATGTCCTACAACAATATACGGGTGTGCGGTGCTATGTGTGCGCGTGTGGGGCTGGAGGCGGGGCTCCTTTAATAACCCAGCACCACTTGGGGCAAGCACGGATGCATTAGAAGGGAAGGGACCGCAGAGGCTGCCCCAGGGACAGTTAGACAGGCGGTTGGAGGGGGTTGCCAAAGCGGTTGGGGGCGGCTACTGTCAGTTACAAATGCCATTGAAGCTGGCACTTGGCGTCAGGGAGACAGTGGCTGGGCATAGCTGGGCGCCCTGGAGGGGGCGGTAACCGCCCCTCCTTCCCATGCATCCCTCGGGGGTGGGGGGTACGGGGTGGACCCCCCAAGTCATTGGTCCAGGTTTTGCTCCGGGGCTTCAGCCAATCAAAATTTCCCCTGGCACCTTCGGCCAGTCAGTTTAGGCCAAAACGTTTCTCCGGTGCCTCCAAAACCTCAGCACCACTGGGGGAGGGGGGCTGGACCCCCCCACCCGCCCACCCCTAGACCCCCCTGCCCCCCTAAAAGGTGCCCTGGTGGGGGACCCTGTGCCCCGGGCCTGCACTGGAAAGGCGGTGATCCCCTGCAGGGGGGCTACGGCTCTTCTGTGAGGCCATTACGAGGGCGGACGGTCTGCATGGGACCAACGTGGGGACCAAAAACCAACAACAAGAGTGAAAACGGCATTTTTGGAATCAGCGCATCGAGGGGGGGGAGGGGGGCACCTGGGCCTCACAGAAACACAGTGAGACAGGCTATGGACGGCCTGTGGACAAAGGCGCGTGGGCAGCAAACACAGTTAAACGACCCCCACAACAACCAGCACAACCCCCAATACGCCAACCACGGGGCTTCGCGAACGCGGAAACGACACCAGCAAGAGCACCGGCCGCAGCGGCAGACAGAACGCAGCGACCCGACGCAACATGCGAAGGGAAGAACGGGCGACTGTCCAGGGCCCCGTAAAGGAGCAACAACCCGACGGAATGTCACACGGGGGGTCCAGAGAAGTGGCCATTTGCCCCCCTTTTCGATGAAAAAAACTTGCAAACTATTTTTCCCAAACAACGGCCAAAACCAGGGCCCCTGACAGAAGAGCTTCTTTTCCACACGCGCCCCTCCCCCCGGGGGTCGTGGGGGCCCACACGACCCCTCGCCCCCTAAACCTATTTTCCACCCGCCTTCGCCCCCCCCCCCCCCAACAGTGACTGTCAGTTGCGCTCCCACCGCCTCCTTCCAACTCCGACTGCGGCTGCAACGGTTCATAACCGCTGCCTTGGGCCTCCCAACCGCATTACCGGACCGTCGCCGCGCACTTCCTCCAGCGGCGGCCGCAGTGCACCGTGGCCTCCCTCTCAAGTGTAGGCCCCCTCGTCCCATTGAGGTGCAGGCCTCAGAAATACCCGTTTCCGGAACGTTCCCGTGCACTTATCCGAAATCGGCTGATTTAGGGAAAATGGGGGAAATGGGGGGAAAGTGTGGGAAATGTTGGATGCTCGATGGAAAAATGGGGAATGGGCTAAAAAGGCCAAAAAACATGGTTTTGATTGGTACCAAGGCTGGGTGCATTGGTGAAAGCTCCCAAGGAAAATGGGGGAAAATGGGGGAAAATGGGGGGAAATGGGGGAAACCAAACCAGTCCACCCTGGCCCCACACTTTTTGTTATTTGCCCCCACCTCCCCCCATAACACCCCATTTCCCCCTCAATTCCCCCCATTTCCCCTCATTCCCCCCCCATTCCCCCCTCATTCCCCCCTCATTTCCCTCCATTTCCCCCTCATTTCCCCCCATTTCCCCCCATTTCCCCCTCATTTCCCCCCATTTCCCCCTCATTTCCCCCCAGTTCCCCCCATTTCCCCCCATTTCCCCCTCATTTCCCCCCACCCCCCCCCCCATTTCCCCCCATTTCCCCCCATCTCCCCCCATTTGCCCCCATCCCCCCCCATTTCCCCCTAGTTCCCCCCATTTCCCGCCATTTCCCCCTCATTTCCCCCCATCCCCCCCCAATTTCCCCCCATTTCCCCCATCTCCCCCCATTTGCCCCCATCCCCCCCCATTTCCCCCCATTTCCCCCCATCCCCCCCTCATTTCCCCCCATTTCCCCCATTTTCCCCGATACTGGGTACATTTCGGGTACGTTGCTGGGTATATTACCACCCACCTCGTCCGGGCATTTCTGAGGCCTGGAGGTGCATGCCCAAGGCGGGGCTGCATCTCCCTCCTCAATCCACATGCCCCACCCAGGGCTGTCCTTAGACCCCCAATTTTTTTCTTTTTTTCGTAGCAGGACAGCCCGTAAGGACCACCCGCAAGGACCACCAACCGCCACCACCCGCCACCCGCCACCAACTACCAACCGCCAACCGCCAGGGCTGTCCTTGAAGGGAAAAAAAGGGGGTTCGTAGCGCCAACAGAAACGAACCTTCACGAGGATGCTCTCTGCTTCATGGTCAAGACATGGGCAAGACACAAGACCACAGAAATATTGAACCGTGGTTGGCGGTTGGCGGTTGGCGGTTGGCGGCGGTTGGCGGTTGGTGGCGGTTGGCGCCCCCTCCGTGCGTGGGCATGCCACAGCCCTGCTATGCGGCTCGTCTCCAGGAGATCAAGAATTTGGAGGCGCTGACGGGGCTCAAGGAGCTGTATCTGCAGAGCAACAAGATCCAGGAGATGAAGGGCCTGAGCACGCTGACCAATCTGACGCTTTTGGAGTTGGGCGCCAACCGCTTCCGTCAAGTGCAGGGCCTCGAGACCCTGACCAATCTGGAACAGCTGTTTCTTGGTGTGTCGCCTGCGCGCCGTCGCCGGCTGCTTGTACCCGGGGCGGGGGGGGGGGGGGGGGAATAGGAACAAGCGCAATTTGGAAAGGCAAAGTTTGACAAGTGTTTTTTGAAATATTTGGGGTCGCCGAAAACAATTCAGTTGCCTTCGGCAAGGCTCCTCCCAGAGAGACGAGCGACAAGCCCAGCGGCCACTACGTGGGTCCCCATGGGTGGTCAGGCACCCGTGTTCTCACCAAATGATCACCCACACCCGTCCCAGGGGCGACAGAAGACAACAGAGGTGTGCCAAGTTGTGCCACGGTATTTTAAGGTCCGAAGCCAGCGTTCTAGACTCATGTTTAGCTCCTAATATGGCCCTGGGACTATACGTCCAGCCCCTAAAAGGTGCCCTGGTGGGGGACCCTGTGCCCCGGGCCTGCACCGGAAAGGCGGTGATCCCCTGCAGGGGGGCTAGGGCTCTTCTGCGAGGCCATTACGAGGGCAGACGGTCTGCATGGGACCAACATGGGGACCGAGAACCAATAAAAAGAGTGAAAACGGCATTTTTGGAATCAGCGCGTCGAGGGGGTGGGGAGTGGGGGGTGGACCCCCCAAGTCATTGGGCCAGGTTTTGCTCCGGGGCTTCAGCCAATCAAAAATTTCCCCCGGCACCTTCAGCCAGTCAGTTTAGGCCAAAACGTTTCTTCGGTGCCTCCAAAACCTCAGCACCACTGGGGGGAGGGGGGCTGGACCCCCCCACCCGCCCACCCCTAGACCCACAGCCCCCAGGAAATACGGGCGGCCATCCAGAAGCTGTAAGAAATACCGGCAACCAACCGCAGGCCCACAGGGGGTACCCACCACCGTTCACGGTCTGTGCGTGCTGTGCCACAGTCCGGGAGCCTGTACCAAATTTCGCAGTGACTTGTGGCACGCAGTGAATTCGTACAGAAGGCTGCAGACAAGATGCATTTGCCATTGCGCCGGCCATGGGCCGGCGCGGGTGTTCAGAACGGCAGCCATTGTGTTCATCCTTGCCGATGGCGATGTTTGTCGGTTGCCAAACGGCACCACCCCACACATGCAGTACAGTGTCTCCCAAATGTATTCACAATGCATCCACAATGTATCCCCCCCCCCCCAACCAGCAGTGAGCTAGCACCCATGGCCTTGTGTGACATTCACGTCGCTGGTTGTGGTGAGCACCTCCCAGCCTGGGGTCTTTGTGATGACCGCATACCGGGGCACTGATCAGGCCGTCAGGGGAGGACGCCATGGGCAGAAGTTGCGTTCTGGATGCCCCCCCCCCCCCAGGGGCAGGGGGATTGCCTGCGGCAGTGCGGATGCCCGCAGTAGTACGGAGGCCTGCTTGTCATAGCAGAAGGTTCAAAGGCGAGAGGCCAATAGGCGCCGTCACAGGCCAACAGAGCCAACCACCAAGGCCTTGTGCCAACCCCCCCCCCCCAGACCCCTTGGATACGTCGTATCCGAAAAGGGGGTGGGGGAGGGGGGTCGGGGCCAGGGTCCCCAAACGACCCCCCCCCCCCACCAGCCCCTGTTCCACAGGGGCTGGAGGAGACCGCAGCTGAGGATGGCGCCCGCCCGCTTTTCCTGACGCGGCATGGGAGAGCAAACACTCTAGATACATAGCCAGCTCATTACAGAGGTTCTGATTCCGCAGAAGTGAGGGAAACAACGTCACAAAGAGGCCTCAGCAGACCTGAGCCGAATGAGGCGTCCAGCCCAACGCTGCACAAGGATCCACCTCTAAAAGTACAGATCACACACACACACACACACACACACCCTTCAACCGCCCACCGGCACGCAAGGACGGGGGGCCGGGGCATTTTGCACGTGCTCGTGTAGCGCTGTGGAGGTCGCCGGGGGCTCAATAAGAAGAGCGTTCCAGTTCCGGTCTTCTGCACCACCGTTACGAACCCACTGGCACCCGTTTCCACGGGGTGTGGGGAGGGGGGGGGAATGCTGAGATACGTACCGACCCAGACTTGCTGGACCCCCCCCCTCCCCCAACCGGGCCAGGGATGTGTTAGAAAAGAGGAGGAGGGGGGGGAGGTCTGGGACCCAAAGGTTTGTGTACCAAAAATGGCCTCCCCCCCCGCCCTCTCGGGGTCCTTGAGCAATGGCCTGCTGCTGAGCAGGGCAGTCCTGAAGGAACCCAAATTTATTTTTTTGCTAAGGACCGCCCCCAGGGACCACCAACCGCCAACCGCCAACCACTGCCAACCGCCACCAACCGCCACCAACCACCAATCTCCAACCACCAACCGCCGCCAACCGCCAACCGCCAACCGCTTCGGCCACTTCGGCCACTGGTCATGTTGGCAGGGAGTCGCGCCACGGCCCAAGGAGGCGGTCCCCATGTGCGGAGGTGCTGCGCCCGCCCACTGCCCGCCCTCCCCGCCCGGCCGCAGGCAAGAACAAGATTGGGATCATCGAGGGGCTCGACACGCTGCAGAGCCTCACGCTGCTCAGTTTCCAGAACAACCGCATTGTGGACATCATGGGGCTGCAGGCCCTCACCCAATTGGAGGAGGTGCGGCGGTGCTGCGGGGGAGGGCAGAGCCCCCCCCCCCCCTCCCACGAGAACAACGCCCCCTGGCAGAGCAACGCGAAGTGTTACTTCTGCGGCTTTTGGAGGGGGGGGGGGAAGGGGGCAAACGGCAAACGCAAACGGCAGACCATGCCACATCCAGCACAGTCCCAACACACCAACTACTGGGCTCCGCGAACGCGGAAACGACACCAGCAAGAGCACCGGCCGCAGCGGCCGACAGAACGCAGCGATCCGACGCAACATGCGAAGGGACGAACGGGCGACTGTCCAGGGCCCCGTAAAGGAGCAACAACCCGACGGCATGTCACACAGGGGGGGGGGGGGGGCTGCCGGCCCGCGGCGAGTCGCCGAGCAAGCGGCCGGTACAAGCCGGATCGCCAGGACTCTCCACCCTCAGCAAGCCCAAGAAGGGACGGGGGGGTCGCAGGGGCCAGCACGGCGGGCGGAGCGCCTGCCCACGCACATCAGCGCCCGCGCGGCCTCTTTGCGCTGGGCTTCACCGGGACGGCAGCAGTGACATCGCCAGGGGATGGGGAACAGGAGGAGCAGGGGGGGGGAGCACCAGCGCCCCCCGAGAAGTGCGGACACCCCCGGGCAAGGGGCACGGAAGGGCCAACAGCGAGGAAACCTGAGCCCTTGGCACGGGTCCTTCTCTCGTGCCGCGTACACTAAGGGTGAGGCTTGGGGGGGGCGGCACGGTGGCTCTGCCACGTCCTGCTCCTGTGCTGCCCCCTGTATGCACCGCGTGCAGGACCTGAATGGGCTACTTTACTTCTGCGGCTTTGGAGCCGTGGAATTTGGCGGTTCGATTCCTTTTTCTGGTGGTCTGTGAGATGGGGGGCTGGGGGATGGTATTTCAGGGATGCCGATGACTGTCCTGCCACGTGCTGCCCCCCCCCCCCCCCCTTCGGGCCCACAGAGGGTCAGAATGAGCAGTGGCGAGAGGCCAATAGGCGCCGCCAAAGGCAAACAATCAGATACCGAGGCCTTGTGCCAACCCTCCCCCCCCCCTTTCAATACGTGACTGTGATGCACCTCCGTAGACGTGGCGGTCTTGGGCCTCGACGATGCAGTGCTTTGCTGCGTGGGTCTTTTCGCGGTGCGCGCACACAACGCCCCCTTGTCAGAGCAACAGGATGTGTTGTGTCCGGCATGTTCAGTGCTTTTGCCATTGGTCTCGCACTGGGGGCTGGGGGCTCTTTTCCACCAAGGACAGGGGACAGCCCTCTGGCCAGAGATGCATTGGAAGGGGGAGGGGGGACCCCCCCCCCCTGCCCCCCCTCCAGGGCGCCCAGCCTATGCCCAGCCACTGTCCCCCAGACACCAAGTGCCAGCTTCAATGGCATTTGTAACCGAAAGTAACCGCCCCCAACCGCTTTGGCAACCCCCTCCAACCGCCTGTCTAACCGCTTCTGGGGCCCCCTCTGAGGTCCCCCCCCTTCTGATGCATCCCTGACTTGCCCCCCGTTCCAACGCAGGGACATCGTCACAGTGGCGTCATGAGTAGTCTTCCTTACCTCTCGCCATTTTTGAACTTGCCCCCTCCAACCCCAACCCTGTTGGTGGACAAGCAACCCCCCCAGTAACGCGTGGAGGATTCAGTGCACGTTGTCGGTCGAGCATCGGTTTTTCGCTGTAATGAGATGGGATTAAACTCCTCCTGTTGTAGTAACAATTTTGTAGGACCATCACAGCAACAGCAACAATGACAAGCCTGAGGTCCAATTATTCCTTCGACACATGGTTCCAAAATTGAACCAATCCTTTTGCATATGAAAGAGCTATGTCAAACGGTAGCTTTTCTCCGCTCCGCTCCCAAAAACAGAGCTGTTGGCGGGCCTTAGCGGCCGAAAAATGGGTCAAAATGAGTACGTACACCCGGACGCACCACCCCGTATACTCATGACGACCTCATGCCCCCCCCCCCCCCCCAAGCGCGCTGCATGCAACCCGCAGCTGTCCCATGCACGCTTCATGTGCATCAGCACAGGTGCGTCTGGCCTTTGGCATCTGCCTGCTACTGATCCCGCCGTCGCTCGTGGGGGCTCCTCATTCCAAGTCTTTGGGCTGCAACCGGGGCCATTGCGGTCGCAGCTGCAGGGTGAGGTGAGGTGAGGTGAGGTGAGGTGAGGTGAGGTGAGGTGAGGTGAGGTGAGGTGAGGTGAGGTGAGGTGAGGTGAGGTGAGGTGAGGTGAGGTGAGGTGAGGTGAGGCTGCCTGGGTGATCTCCGGACGACAGCATGCCTTGACCCTTCATCCCTCGCAGGGTCCCTGCGAGGGATGCCGACCGTCGGGACCCCGACAGCCGTGGGTTGCTGCTTCCGGGGTTCGAACTGCGTACCTCTATTTCAGGCGTCAGGTGCATGACAGCTGAGCTGTGCAATCTGTTGGTGGCAGGGCCGAGGCAGGGGCTGAGGCATGGGCAGGGGCCGGGGCAGGGGCTGGGGCCGGGGCAGGGGCAGGGGCAGGGGCAGGGGCCGGGGCAGGGGCATGGGCAGGGGCAGGGGCAGGGGCATGGGCAGGGGCAGGGGCAGGGGCGGGTGTTTCATGGCAATCCCTTGCGCCTGCAGCTGTACATCAGCGAGAACGGGATCAAGGAAATGACAAACCTCAGCGCCTTGACGCAGCTCAGAGTACTGGACTTGTCTGCAAACCGGATTCCCACCATCAACGCCGACGAGATCAAGTACGTCCCTGTGCCCTCTGCGGTATCCCGACGACGGAGGCCCCAGTGAACAGCCTCAGAGGGACACGGGGGGACGGGGGGGGGGAATGTTTTGCAGGGCCTGCCTGGCGGTTGCCACATGACCGCTGCACACTTGGCAGAGGGTTGAGGAATCTTAGTCATAGTACCGGGTGGTCCTGCCAGTGGTTGGCAGCTGGCGGTTCGCCACCAGGACAGAGGCGGGGATGCAGTAGAAGGGAAGGGGCCTCAGAGGCGGCCCCAGCAGCGGTTAGGCAGGCGGTTGGAGGAGGTTGCCAAAGCGGTTGGGGGCGGTTACTGTCGGTTACAAATGCCATTGACGCCGGCACTTGGCGTCAGGGGGACAGTGCCAGTGCCATTGCCAGATAGAAAGAGACATGGTGTCAGTTTGACACTGTGTTCTCTGCAGGTCTGCAACTGATCCAGCCGCTTGTCACTGCGGAGCCGAAAGGCGCCCCGGGTACCACTGCCGAGGCTTTTCTTGCGCTGACGTGTGCTTGCGCCTTGTGACCCGGACACCGCGCGTCTCTGTACGCGGGTCTGGGCTTCCCCACCCCCACCCCCCCCACCGATGCGAATGATCTGGCCTTTGTGTTCAGTGTGTTTGGCCCACGGGGGCCGCTCCTGGTCGGGACCCGACCCCAAAGGGGGGGGGGGGACCCCCCTCTACGGACCCCAAAATTGTCGTACGGAACAATGGGTTTTGTCAGCGCCGGAGGTGCCGGAAAATTTTTTTTTGGCATAGGGCAGGGGGAAATTTTTTTGTTCGACCCGATGTGTCTATACTCAAAATACTCAGAATTTTGTGGAGAATTCAAAAATGGATGAAAAGCACAAAAAAGGATTTTGACCCTGACCCGGCCTCCGGGTCGGACCTTGGCTGATGGGAGCCTGTTTGAGCGTTAGCCAGGGCGGTCATTATGGGACGTGATTTTTTTTTGTTAAGGTCCCCCGCTTTGAAGCGGTGGGGACCCCCCAGGCTGCAGGGGTTATGTAGCCACCTTGCCCACTTGGGGGCCACCTCTGATTCTGTCCCCCGCTTTGAAGCGGTGGGGACCCCCCAGGCGGCAGGGGTTATGTAGCCACCTTGCCCACTTGTGGGCCACTTCTGATTCTGTCCCCCGCTCTGCTGGGTTTGGGTCAACGAAGGGGGGGGTTCCCCCCCCCCTTACAGCCCCCCAAACTGTCGAACACCCCTTCGCGGTCACACATTGGCTGGCGGCGGCCCCCGTGGTTTGGCCGGGGCAACGGTCCCTCCAGCGCCTTTGGGCTGCACTGCGCTTTGGGCTTGAACGGTGTCTTGGTACCTTCGGCGCTCAGGGCCTCTGGGGAGGCGGAGGGTGACGGGGGACGGGGGTGTATTCGAAGGGCTGACGACAAGGCTGTCCAGACGCCCGGCCCGCCCACCCGCGACAAGACCCAGCGGGAGTGGTAGTGGTATTCGTAGTGGTAGTTCATGTTCCATGTCATATGCCCAGAGAAATTGATACATGTGCACCATTCGGCTTATTCGTTTCGTGAGCCATGCATACAGTTCAGTTGACTATATCTTATTATTGTAGAGAAAGTAATCAACACAACAGACAAAAAAAAGTATGCACAATTCATAGTTCTTGTTTACTTGTGATACTGATGCTATGAAATAATACATTTTTTTGCATGGAACAATTTCAGTGCACACTATATTCTTCTGCAACCATGACGGTAATGTACAGTACAAAGAACATCACTACATGCTACTACACCTGCTCACAACAACCCCTTGTACCTTGGCGGTATCCATGATTAGAAAAAAAATATATATTCATTTAGCATGATGTATCTGGGAGCAAACGTTTACCAGTTTTGAACAAAAAACAACAAAGGCAGCCGGAAAAAGACAGAGAAATACAACAAATCAACGGCATTAGCTTTGTGACTAGGCTTGGGAAGGACTCGCTATGCTCCTCCTTCCCAAGTCTAGAAACGCACAAAGTGTCAGAAATACCGTGACTACAATTTTCAATTAAACTTTGAAATTGCCGATGCAAAAAAGTCGCACATTTCCTCTACCACCCAAGCACCCGAGGAACAAACGTGACTCCGCCAACATAATCACCGGGAGTCAGCTTTACAGCTGAACGTCGCTGGCGGCAGCGGGGCCCCTCCCCCGCTGCCGGACAGCGTACGGCGGGCCTTACAGGCCCAGCGGCAACCATCGGAGGAGGGGAGTGACCTCCCCCCCCCCCCTCGCCCCCTGGACCCCTTTGCCGCCCCAGGGCCCAGATTTTGTGGCGTGAACAAACACAATCTCCAAAAAGGAACCATTGATTTGGGCCTTTTGGGACACAAACGGTAGAGCACTCATTTGCATTGAGTTCGTAGTGTTACCGGCAGTAGAATGTGTTCAAAGTGTCCTGGATGTTCTGTTGCAATTGGTTCTACAGCGCATGCGATCCCACGTGCTGCCGGGACCCCCCCCCCCAGCTGGCATTTGGCGTCAGGGAGACAGTGGCTGGGCGTAGGCTGGGCGCCCTGGAGGGGGGGGGGGGGTACCCCCCTCCCAATGCATCCCTGGGGGTGGGGGTTGGAGGAGGTTGCCAAAGCGGTTGGGGGCGGTTACTGTCGGTTACAAATGCCATTGAAGCTGGCACTTGGCGTGACGGAGACAGTGGCTGGGCATAGGCTGGGCGCCCTGGAGGAGGGGTACCTCCCCCCCTTCAATGCATCCCCGCCCCCATTCACGCATGGAGGATTGCCCCCCTCAAAAGGCAAACAGGTGCATACACCCGGAAGTACCAACCGGCATACCGGAGGGGGGGAAATTTTGGCAGAGGCGAAATTTGGTATGGCGAAACGTGGCAGAACCAAATTGCACCACATTGTGCCATGGTATTTAAGGACCGAAGCCAGGGGATGCAGGGTGCAGTGCCATTAGAACACCCATGAGAATAGGAAAAAAAATTCTTGAGGACATCATGTTTCAACTTTGAACCCGGTTTCACAGGTGGATACCAGAGAAAGCAGATAGCTGAGTTGTAGAAGTACTACATTTCCAAATTGGAAGTCTCTGGTTCAGTTCCCGGGATGTCCACTGTCTGGAAATTTTGTACCACACTTTTCCATGGCATTTGAAACTTTGTACCAAATTTTCACCACATCAAATTATGCCATACCAAATTGTGTCCGTACCCCCCCCCCCCACCCCCGGGACAGCTCCGGGACGGCCGACCCCCGGAGTAGTCAAACAGGACAAGTCATCCGGGGGCTCCGGTGACACAACCAAAACACGTTCGGGCCCACAGAGGGTCAGAATGAGCAGTGGCGAGAGGCCAATAGGCGCCGCCAAAGGCAAACAATCGGATACCGAGGCCTTGTGCCAATCCCCCCCCCCGATTCTCACTCAACCTTGATGGCACCCCTCCACCCCCTTCCCCACACCCCTGTCTTGACCGTTTGCGGGCGCGCCCGCCGCGTGGCCGGTGCCAACCCTCTCACCGGCCGCAGGGACATGGTGGCGTTGGAGGATTTCTGGTTCAACGACAACCAAATCAGCGACTGGGCCGAGATCGCGAAGCTCAGCGCCTTCCCTGAACTGCAGCACGTGTACTTCCGCCACAACCCCATCTTCTCGGACGTCCGGTACCGGGCCAAGCTCATGGACGCCCTCCCCCACCTCAAAGACATCGACAGCATCCCGGTGCGCTGAGCGGCCCGGGGGTGGGAGGGGGGTCGGTGGGGAGCAGCGCACGCGCATCGGATGCCTCCCGCGGGGCGCACCACAACGGTTTGCAGGGCTCCAATGGGGGATGGGGCTGGCACTGCGCGGGCGGATGCCACAGCGCGCCTGCGGGAAGGGCTCCGTGGCGCGGGCTGAGCAGTGACTGCTGCCGGGCGTACCGCCCACGCCGGCGGTCACCGCCCAAGCGGTTACCGCCCAACCGCCGGCGGTCACCGCGCAACCGCCGGCGGTTACCGCCCAACCGCCGGCGGTTACCGCCCAACCGCCGGCGGTTACCGCCCAACCGCCGGCGGTCACTGCCCAACCACCGGCCATCCACCCGCGTCGGTTGACCGCCGTACCGCGTCCGGTCGACTGCCGACCGCCGTCGTTTAACCGCAACCCTGCGCCCAAAGCCTGTGGCTGTCTGCGGCGGAAACGAAGGAGAAGCAGCTGATTCCCAAGGGACTGCCGCGGCGTACACTCCGCAGGGCCATGCCCGGCCCCGAGGAGCCCAATGGTGGCCCACTGATGGAGGGGTTTGCAGTGTGTTCTAGGGCCATGGGTCAGGGAGGGTGGCCGTCTGATTGAGGTCTCAGAGGGAGCCCCAGAGGCCGTTAGGCAGGCGGTTGGAGGAGGTTGCCAAAGCGGTTGGGGGCGGTTACTGTCGGTTACAAATGCCGTTGAAGCCGGCACTTGGCGTCAGGGGGACAGTGGCTGGGCATAGGCTAGGCGCCCTGGAGGGGGGGTACCCCAATGCATCCCTGCCCCCCCCCCCCCTCCTGACCCGGGGGGGTCGAATGAGCGGGTACAAGCGGTTGGCGGGGGAGCGAGCTTGTGGTGTTCCTGCGAATGGATCGACGGATGTAACCGACGTAACCGATGTATTTCGTCCGCGGCTGAGCACGCGAGGATCGCGACTGATGCGTGTCCCACCGTCGTTGCCCTTGTAGTTGAGTCCCTTGGACTGGGCTGGAGAGGCAACGAGGTGTGGCACGGGCCGTGGTGCGGCGCAGCGCGCGCGCCACCTCCGAAACGGATCCATCTCGCCCAGGCCCCCGACGGTGACGGTGTATATTTTTTGTGCTGGTCCCTTGTGGCCTAACCCCCCCTCCCCCCGCCCCCGCCCAGGGATGCATCAGAGGGGAAAGGACCGCAGAGGCGGCCCCAGAAGCGGTTAGGCAGGCGGTTGGAGGAGGTTGCCAAAGCGGTTGGGGGCGGTTACTGTCGGTTGCAAATGCCGTTGAGGCTGGCAGTTGGCGTCAGGGAGACAGTGGCTGGGCATGGGCTGGGGGCCCTGGAGGGGGAGGGGGGGGGGGGGTAACCTCCGCCCCCTTTCCAATGCATCTCTGCCCCCGCGTTATACCGAATTATGAGCAGTGGGATGGACACTCCACTCTCACCAACAACAACCCCCACCGCACCCCCCACTTCGTGCTGGACCTTAGCTCTCCGCTGGGCCTGGCTTGAGGAAGAGGCCTCTGGGCACGATGGCTCGAGGCCCCTCTTGTGCAGGCACCGCCCCTGCGCCGTCGCCACTACCCCGAGACACCCTCATTTTGGGAACCCTCAATTCGACGATTCCCATTGGGTTTTCGGTCTTGTTTTGAGTGGATTGGAAGAGGGGATGGACACGGGCCCAGTGCCCCCCCCCCCCCCCCCACTTCCCTTTGCCGACCCACCGCTTCGTGGTGTACCACCAGCGGATTTGCAGAGGGTCGGCGGGCGTCTCATTTGGAGTGTGGGCAGGCGAAAATCTGGTGCTTCTAGCCACTTGACCCGTGCCGTTTACAAGTCTTACACACCAAAGCGGGCGATTTTGTGGGGGGGGGGGCGTGGCTGGAAAGTCTGCGTTTCCACTTCAGAGCCCTTTCCTTTGCGCGTCCCGCAGTCCCCAATGGCCCTTCTTCCGCCGGGGCACCCTCCGAAGTACAGGCGGTCCACTGGGGGCCTGGCAGACGGACGGACGCGCTGTTCGAAGGTGGACTGGACCCATCGGCGCGTGTTGTACCTGACCAAAGACCGTGTTGGTGACAGGGGGCACACCGTGCGCTGTGCCCGCCCTGTGCGAAACGTAGGCCATTTTGGACCCGCTTTCCCCCGATGGCCAAGATGACATAATAAGTACCGTTCCCATGCCCAGAACTGCTCAGATTCTTACTCAGTCCAAAACAGGACGTTTTTTAGTGGACAAGATTATTTTTTTTTAGTTGAAAAACCTGATGGGTAACTGACGGCTGTTGGCGGGTGACCGATGGCGGTTGGAGGGTAAACGACGGCGGTTGGTGGGTAATCATCTGGACCTATGGGTTGCATCAGACTGAAGATGAAAAATTCCTGCTACCGGACACTCCAGCCTTTTTTTTTGTGAATCAAGAAACGTCCTGGTCCAAAATAACTCAGACAATGAGGTAAAACAAACCATTTTCCCCGCTAAAAATCCAGTTGGGCGTAGCTCCCCCGGTGGTGGGTGGTGTTCGGATTGGTCACGGGAAAGCCAACTTCCGAACGGGCGCTGTGCCCGCGCCGCGCAGACACGCCCCTCGCAGTTGCCAACCATTTGCTGCCCCTAAAGCTGCCCCCCAAAACCTGCCCCTAACCCTGCGTCCAAGCGCTCCAACGCACCCGCCAGTCCTGCAGCCAGGCAGGCTGCTGCCGGGCACGTGCGGGTGCTCCGCATGCGGTACAAGCGGGGCACTTGGTTGTGTTCTGAGCCCCTGCAGACGTGCATGCCCCCTCACCAAATCAGCCCATCGCATGCGAAACTCGGACGAAACTTGTCATATTCAGGAGTTCTGCAATGCTCTGGTGCTGCCTTTGTGCTTGGACGTGTGCCAGGACACACTGTGGGGTTCGGGGGACGGGTCACGGTTTTGTAAAGGGTTTGTACTGCGCCCGCCGCGCGCAGTGAGCGGCCTTGCGCAGTCACCGCGACCCGGTGAAGCTGCTAGTTTCAGTGCTTTTAGTGGTGCCTGCGCAGGGGGGGGTATTAAGACGGTGTGTTGCACCACCCCGCCGCCGCCGCCACCGCCCCACACAAGTCAGTCCTGCACGGTATAAAGAGTGCTTATGAGTGCAGCCGTCGTTTGCGGAGTGAAGGCTATGTTTGCTGCTCTGTTGTGCATGTGCTCTACGATGGCAGGTGGCATCATGCAGGGGTATTGCTATGGGCCAGGGCTTGAGAGACGGCTTTGGTTTTTTTTTTAGTTTTGGTTGCGCCAGCTGTGGTTACACCCGGGAGGAGTTGAATGAGGGGTTTCCCAGTAATTTGGGAGGAGCCAAACATGCCACTAGTGTCCGGCAAGGGTGCCGAGTCTCGTTAAGGATCAGCCCCGGCCCCTGTGCCACTCAGGAACATCTGCTGCTGTTGCACCCGGAACTCGGTAGGAACCAGCTGTGTTCAGTGTCCGACTGAACAGGCTCCAGCTGCTTCTGATCACGCCTGACCTGGTGGACGCTAGTGGCAAGTCTGGAGGTGAATGAGGTGTCTGCAAATAGGGAGGAGTTGAATTAGGGGTCTGCAACCCGGGAGGAGTATCACAAGGTGTCTGCAACCTGGGCAGTTGAATGAGGTGTTTACAACCTGAGAGGAGGGGGTCTGCACTTATAAATGTGCTGGTCCAGCTCCTCCCGGGTTGCAGACACCTTGTTGTACCCCATGACCAGTTGATGGGTAATGTACCGGCCGAGGAGCAGGGACAGCAGGGAGAAGCCTGAGTGAGTGTGTGACCCCACAGCACAAGAAAACTTGCCCAGATCCATGGGGGGCTGCTCCTGGTCAGGACCCGACCCCAAAAGGGGGGGGGGGGGTTCCCCTCTACAGACCCCAAAATGATTGTACGGAACAATGGGTTTTGTGGGCGCCGGAGGTGCCGGAGATTTTGTTTTAGGCATACGGCAGGGGGAAATTTTTTTGTTTGACCCAATGTGTCTGTACTCAAAATACTCAGAATTTTGTGGAGAATTCAAAAATGGATGAAAAACACAAAAAAGGATTTTGACCCCCAACCCGATCTCCGGGTCAGACCTTGGCTGATAGGAGCCTGAGTTGATGGGCAAAATTTTTTTTGAAAATTGTTTTACCCCAGTTGTGTATATTCAAAATGAGCAGCGTGTCATGGGGATTATTTTGAGGTAATGTATGTGGGGGTCCCCACTGACCCCCCCGGGGAGCCCGGCGGCTGACCGCCCAACCCTGCCGACCCCCAAGGTATGGGTCAACCGGGGGGGGGAGGGGTCCCCCCCCCTACAACCCCCAAAACGGTTGCACACCCCTCGGGTTCACATATTGGCTGGCAGCAAGCCCCGTGCCCAGATCTCACCTCCATCCAAAGAGCACCACAACACAATGCCGGGGCATGCTCCGGCTGTCCTCGATGGCCATCAATGGGCAACTATGCACGCTTTGTGGTGCTTCCTCATGCCTCCTGCATGCATTCCTGGCGGTGCCCGGATCTTTGCTGGTAATTGGTGGTGTCTGGATGTGTGCTGGTAATTCCTAGTGGCTTTTGCATCTTTGCTGGTAATTGGTGGTGTCTGGATGTGTGCTGGTAATTCCTAGTGGCTTTTGCATCTTTGCTGGTAATTCCCGGTGGTGTCTGGAGTTTTGTGCTGTGTGCACATTTGTTGCTGGGACCCATATTGTTTACCCATGATCACCCAAGAGCCTGAAAGAAAAAAAAGCACCAAAATACGATTCATTGTTCTCCGGAGGTATCCTCATCTGCCCATGACATTCATACCCCCTCCCCCCTTTGTCTAAGGGACACCCAAGTCCTCCCCCCCAAAATGTCACTGCTTTGGCAGATGTGGCAAACACAAGGCAAGACTTGGAGCGTGTGTACAGCTCTGCCCTGCCGCCCAAAAAGAGGGGGAACGTTAGCGCGCCAGGCGCGCGCCGGTCATCTTTTTGGACGCGTGCCCCTCCAGTGGCCTTTTAGGGGGTGCACTAAGGGGGCGCACTTAGCGCAGTGCAGCTATTTGGGCGTCTGGCTGTACTGGAGACCCACACTTTGAGATACTAGGAGCATCATGGTGACCCTTGGCGTAGGTTTTGACTTCTGATTTTGTCCCCTTTGTTGGGGACCCCCGAGAATGCAGGGGTGATGTAGCATTTCCGCCCTCTTTTGGGCCCCAACCTTCCGGTGCTATTGAGGAAACCGGGACAATCTTTGAATCCACGCTTTGTTGCGTGGCCCCTCGAGTTGGGGTTAGGGACTCTCAATCCACGCTTTGTTGCATGGCCCCTCGAGTTGGGGTTAGGGACTCACAATCCACGCTTTGTTGCATGGCCCCTCGAGTTGGGGTTAGGGACTCACAATCCACGCTTTGTTGTGTGGCCCCTCGAGTTGGGGTTAGGGACTCACAATCCACGCTTTGTTGCGTGGCCCCTCGAGTTGGGGTTAGGGACTGACAATCCACGCTTTGTTGCGTGGCCCATCGAGTTGGGGTTAGGGACTCTCAATCTGCAACTCGGCCGCCACGCAAGATGAGGCAGAGGATGAGGCAGAAGTGTGTGTGTTGTGTTGCCAATAGCGCTCCACCGTCGCAGTTTGTGATGAGTGTAAGGAGCACTATTGTAATGAATGTATTGACACCCACACTTGTGGGACCAATGTTGTTTGTTAAGTACACTACAAATGACAGTTGCGGTGGTTGAATTCACAGATATTGCTTTACTATGCAACATGCTTTGTAGGGAAGGTGTGTAGTGCAATGTGGTCTACTTGGGGGGCTTCTCCATGAGCGGGTAAATCTGGGGCTGAAGTCGGGATAGTTAATAGAAAAGTAGCGCGCCAGGCAAACATTCCCCCAGAGACATCCCCATGGTTGTCGGCTGCATGCAGTAACCCCCCCCACCCCCCGCGCAAGCAATGGCTTGTCCAGGCACGGAGTGGGCAGTGAACCGCTGTTTTCAGGATTTTTTGGGACTGCTGCTTTTTGTGGTCCTGAATGCGGGGTTGGGCGTCTGTGACGCACTTGTGGAGGGAAAGAGGGAGTCGGTCATTCATGTCTTTGATTGTGGAGTCTGTTCATAGCAACTTTGTACACACATTGTCACCCCACGCTGTTTGTTTGGATGTGATTTTTGGCCATGGCTAACATTGCTATTCCCCGCACAGCTGTCATGTACCCCGCTTTGCTGTCGTGTGTCGGGTGCAAGCATGGGCTTGTCTAACTATGGGCTGGGCGCGGCTCTGCTGCGTTTGGGCAAATCATGGCCGTGGCTCCGCCACAATTACTGAGTCAGAAAGCGATCATTTCCTGCCGCTGGGATACCGGTGGTGACGGCCATCGTCGGATTATGGCTAAGCACAGGGTGGGCGTTGAAGCGCTGTTTTGCTTGGACTTTTGGGACCGTGGTTGTGCCTGCGCAGAGGGGGGGTGAGGGGGGCAGGGACGTGCTTTAATTTTCATTCCGGCAGGGGGGGGGGCTCCCCCTGGACCCCCTCCCCCCCCCCCCCCCCCCCGCTCAAGCAAGTCCCTGGGGGGGTACATTTATTGTTTGGCGGCTGATGCCCCCACCTGGGCAAGTCTGCAACGACCGCCCTGCGCAACAACCACCCCCTGGTTTTTGTGACATTACCATCACTTTTTTGGGGTTTCTGCTTGATGGGGGCGTGTCGTGGTTTACTTTGTGGCTTGTGCTTGCAAACCATGCGGGGCAGGGGTGGGTCGGGGGGGTTGCAATAGAGCATTTCCACCTCCAGGAAGGTGCTTGGTCACTAATCGGTGACCTGTTGTGTTGTACCCCCCCCCCCCCTTTGCAATCCCCCCCGCCCTGGGGGGGGGGGGGGCACTTGGCCCAAAAAGCATAGAAAATACCAGGCGCCAAAGGTGCCAAAGAAAATTTTTACAAGGCGCCGAAGCTGATTTACACTGTGATACTATGGTACAGGTTTGTGGTGCAACCCCCCCCCCCCCATGGGGGGGACCGGCCTGACAAAAGGGGGGAGATTGCAAGGTCGGGGGGGTAAAGGGTTGACGGGGACATGGTGTCAGGAAAGAGAATCCGTTTGATTCGCCACTTGATTTGGTACCAAGATGGCATCAACTAGATATATTCCTTTGTCCACTCACTGTAGGGGACAATGTCTCCTTTAGGACACTGCCCAATACCGTGCACTGCCGCACTGCACGCCTCAGCAGGGAAGGGTTCCTTCGGTGCACTGCCACAGTGCACGGTAGTGGGCCGTGGGATTCCTTCAGCAACCATTGCACGACAGGGGGGGCAATGGGCAGTGGTTTTCTTTAAGACACTGCCCCAACGCATGGGGCAGTGGGCAGTGGGACTCCTCTAGTACAATGGCACACTGCAGGAGGCATCTGGCAGTGGGGCTCCTTCAGTATGCCGCTGTGGGCGTTGGTGGGTGTGGGTGTGGGTGTTGATTTGGGAGTTGGTCAGACTCTGAGACAGCAAGGGATATGCAGCCAATTTCTGGCCCGATGATTGCTATAGCGCTAACCCCATAATAGGAGGGGATATGTAGCCATTGGGGCATGAAGCCCGCCCTGGATACGGCACCACCTCGTGGTGAAAGGAATGCAACTTATTGTGCAAAGTGTATTGACCCACACATTTGTGGGGGACAAAGCTGTTTATTGGGCATAATGCCTGTCAGATTTCTCGTGCAAAGAGAATTCAGAGATTTGGTCTCATGTTGTGTGCTCTGTAGGGAAGGGTTTGGGGTTGATTCTGGTTTGCCTGGGGGGCTTCTCTGGGGGCGCACCGTGCGCTGTGCGCGCGCTGTGCGAAAAGTCGGCTGTTTTTCACCACCGGTAGCCACAGATCCCAAGGCCCTGAATTCTGCACCCTGCCACCCCCCTGCAGCCCCTGCTACGGGCCCCTACAGCCCCTGCTGGTACACCAGGGATTTTCTGTTTTAGTCTGATGCTTGCCATGGGTCCCAGGGTCCTGAATTCTGCACCCCCGATGCTGTTTTGAATGGATCATACATCTTTCTGTAGGGAGGGTGGTTTTCAGGGGTGTTCCCGGGATAAACAACGTAATGATTGGCGCTGTGCCCGCGCTGTGCCCGAGCTGTGCGAAAACGCCCCCTCTAGGCGAGGTCACCACAGGGCTGAGGCATGCATCCAAGACTTCCTTCTTCTGCCCATCGCATTGTGCTTGAGTGTGGATAGCAGGGCCACACATCCGCCGGATTGTCCGTTTGTATTCCAGGCAAATCCTCCGGTGCGCATGGTGAGCATCCACCCGTGTGATGACGGTGCGCTCCCCAGCACCGAGGAAGGCGACCGCGCAGGCTTTGACCCCCTCCCCGAGGCAGTGTGCAGCAGCCCTCGCTCACAGTCGCTGCAGACCGAGGTGCTGCCCTCCTTCAGTACCCACGACACCTGCAACACGTTGGGCCCGGCAAAGCCCGGGGGCTTCGTGACCCCCCGCAAGTTCCCGGCGATACGGGCAATGGCGGTGGCCGAGGGGCTGCGCGTCTTGGCGAGTCGGTTGCAGGTGCCGACCCGGCGGGACATGTACACGCCCAACCTGCTCAGCCCCCTGGGGCATCACTCGATGCCGTTCGCGAGGCCGCAGCCTTGGAGCGTGTTGCTCTGTGCGGCGCTGGTCCTCCTGCATGTGGTCGCCTGCCTCGTCCTGTTGCATATCGGCGAGTCCAGGTACTTGTATGCCCCGGTTGTCTGTGACAGTCCTTCCCATGTACCCCCCCCCCTTTGTCCTAGCCACGCCCTTGTCCAAGCTACAGTCGGCATAGGGACCGCATTAATTTGGGACCTAATTTAATTCGGTACCAAATGTAGTGCGGCCACATAAGACGTGGGTTTGGTGACAATTTTGCCAGCTACATAGGGTCATGGACACATTTGTTGTGAGTGTTTGCCCACTTGAACCCACATGGCTCTGATTTTGGGGATATTTGTGCACCATATTCCCCTTTCTTGCATTGTATGTGTCATGCGCAAGCCACGCCCTTGTCCAAGCTACAGCAGGCGTAGGGACCGTAGGCGTGGCGTAGGGGGGGGGGGGGGGGTAACTGCCGCTGCTTGCCGCTGCTTGCTGCTTCGTTGTTTCGTCTCGGGTGCACCTGCTGCCCTGGCTCGGAAACAAGCGCCCTGTCGCCGGGATGCGCGTTAAACGACGGGTCGGTGGTTGGAAGCAAGAAGCTGCCCGTGCACCATCGCACTGTTGTGTGCTGCTGTGTGCTCTGTGCCATTTGGCATGTGCTGCGTCCCGTGTGCCGTGTCCCGTGTGGGGGTGTGCTGTGTGCCCTGTGCCATGGACAACGTTCTGACGACCGGACCGGCGGCCGCAACGGGAGCAGGGGTGAAGAGAGGCCTGCACTCCATTGCTACCTGACTGAGGGATGACTGCTGGGGTTGTTGTGGCGGTGAGAGTCCGTTAGCGCGCCGGGCAAAGTGTTCCGACGCTTTGGTGTGGCCCCTCGAGTTGGGGTTAAGGACTGCCACTCTTCGGTGTGGCCACTTGAGTGGTCCGTCACGCACAAGAGGGGGATTCTTTGATTTTGAGGTGGGTGGCCATGATGGGGCCTACAAGGGGAGGGTGCATGTGATCGTCCCATTTGTTGGGCGAAGAAATGGGAAGTTATTTGATTGCCAACAGTCATACAATGTGCTTGTGCTTAGGGGTCCGGGGCTAGAGGAGGGGGTGGTGTTTTGGGGTAAAGCATTGTGATGGATGGCCGGAGCATTCATTTGGATGCTGGGCGCGCCGGGCACGCGCCGGGCAAACGTACCCTCTGTGTCTGGAGGTGTCGGTTGTGTCGACCGTTTCTGACCGTTTGGGTCGTTTCAGCGTTTTGTTTGAGGGGACGGGGGTGCCTCGGGCGTGGCAGACCCCGGAGGGAACTATGCCCCCCCCAGCGCGGATGAGTGCCGTGCACCCCCCGCGACCCCCCCCCCACCCTTTCCCATGGGACCGCCGTTGCAAACCCCAGCTCCGACGCCTCCGCTCCGCAGGTGCATCGCCGGCGCCCCCCTAGGCCTGCGCTTCCTCTGGTGGCGGCCGGCCGCCATGTGGGCCTCCGTCGTGCCCAGCCGCCTCGTCCAGTACCTCATCGACCAGATCATCTGCCGGGGGTTCGTGTCCGGGCGCCTCGCCGCCGCGACCGTCCTCGTCGACGCGCTGCTGACCCTCGGCGCGTGCGGCGTCTGCTGGGGTCGCGCGTGCGCGGGGCTCGGCGTCGGCGTCGTGGTCCCGCTGGCGGGCGCGACGCTCGCGCAGCAGGCGGTGCTGCTCCGGGGGGGCGCCTCCGCGGCGCAGCGGAAGTGGGCGCGGAGCATGGGCGTACGGGGGCTGATGTTCGGGGGCATCGTGGGCGGGGGGACCGCGGGGATCTACCTCCTCCGGCGCGCCCCCGTGGCCGCGGGGGTGGCCTGCGGGGCCTGGTTCGCGGTGGTGGAGGGCGGGGGCGTGCTGCTGCTCGGCCGCCTCTACCACGCGCACGTGCACCTGCACAAGCCGGGGGCCATCGCGGGGGACCAGCGGCTGATGCTCAGCGCCCTCGTCGGGTGGATCCACGCGGTGTCGGAGGGCTGCCGGTGTGTGCCCCCGTGCCCCTTGCCGGCGCCGCGCCCGGTCGCGCGCGCGCCGAGCCGTCGCCCCCTTGCCCTTTCTGTTTTTCCTTTCATTTGCCCCTTCCCTTGAGATGTGGCAGGGTTCCCGCTAATTAGGAAACGAATATTTCCGAATATTTCCGAACGTCTCCAAACATCAGGAGGCTGAGGTTGTTGTTTCGTCCTGGTTTGCACCCTCTTTCTTTTGATATACAAAAGGGGGGGTGGGGGGATGGGGTAGTAAATCAGGGTGGGTGCGTGGGTGGGTGGCTGTGTCCCCCTGTCCTGCACATCTCTTGCCCCGTTCTGCCCCATGCTTCCCCTACAGAAAATGATGCATGCGTGGCTATGCGGGTTTGTTGCAAGTCCCCCAAAAGGGGGGGGGGGGGGTACACTCTTCTACGGGTCCCCCGCCAGCAAGGGGGTGCTCCCTCAGTCAGTCACAGGCCAACACCCCCCCCCCCCAGACCCCTGCCCCCTGCTCTCGACCCCTTCCCCAAACCTGCGTTATACAACCACCCAGAGTACCGCAAACAAACAACAGTCGTTTCAACACAGGGGGCCACTGACAGCACACGAAGGGCGACCTGAAAATTGCTCTGCAGGGGGGGGGGGGGGTTGGAGAAATGGGGTTCCGTGTCGGGCCCTTTGTTTTGTGTAAGAACGGATGTTGCCGCCAAAGGCGCAGGAACACAAAATTTTGGCCCGAAAAAGTTTTTTCCACCAATAATTCCCCCCCCACATTTGAGTAGTCAAAATGATGGGTATCATTTTGAGCCATAGATGTTGGGTTAACCCCCCCCCCCCCGGCACGGCAGGTCGGGCACCCCCGCCCTGAACCCCCCCTCCCGTCACGGCGGCCAAGGAGGGGGGGGGGTTGGGAAAATGGGCTTCCGTGTCCCCCCCCCCCCCCAGAGCAATTTTCTTCCCGCCAAGCCAGCTTGGAGGCACCTTAGGACTTACGCCTTAGGACTACCACCAACAACCATGGCCCATGCAAGTGGTTTGTACCACGGACGAGAACGTGCCGAACAGGGTCTACCGCATCGCCGCTAGGCCTCCGCGCTGGGACCCATCCCGAGGGGCGGCAACTATGTTGGCCACAAGCCTACCCTCTCAAATACCTAGGAGAGAAAAATGGACGGGGGAAGAAGAAGTGAGGGGTCCAACGCATAGAATTTTTATTTAATTTATTTATTTATTTTTAATATATAATGGAATTTTTATTTTTGGTTTTGTTTTTCATGTTTCACCCTCTCAGTTTGTTGATTAACAGGTGCCCTCTGATGGCTGGGTGCCTGGGCAGGCGGGGGGAAGAGAGGACGCCCAGGCACTCCAGGGGGCCAAGAGAGCACGTTGGGGGCTAAACAAATCAAGACCTGCAAGTTCCTCTCCTGCCCTCCCACTTGGGCGTGCCCCCTGCTTCGGCTTCCCCAACCACTGCTGCCCTTGTGGAGCGTGCATTCAGCTTCGCAGGCCTCATTGATGCCAAGGGTCGGCAACAGATGTGCTCTGGTTCCAGGGCAACTGCCGTTGCCATGTTGTGCCATGGCGCTGTGCAGGGATGGTTTGTGAAGCAACAGAAGAATCATGGGGACTGTTTGCTTGTTGGTGCTGTTGGCCACGCTTCTGGTGCATTTTGATTGTTGCATTTGCTTTGGGTATGAATGGCAATCAGCCAGAACGCACCAGGAATGAACCGCAAGGGGATGGGGGATTGCCAGGAAGCATGCAGAAGACACCAGGAAGACCAGCCAGCATCCAGAAGACAGCAGAAATGAACAACAGGCATCCCAAAGGCCCCGAGGTTATCCTAAATTTCATTACATTTTGGTGTTGCATTTATTGTTTGGTTTTTTTTGTTGTTTTATTTTGTTTATTTTTATTTTGTTTATTTTTATTTTGTTTGTTCTTATTTTGTTTGTTTTTATTTTGTTTATTGGTATTTTGTTTATTTGCATTTTCATGTCCATTGGATGTGAGACCGCCGCGCCGCCCTCAGGATGGTGTTCCTGCTCACCACGGTGACGCTTTACCCCTCCGAGCCGACGTGGCTGCTCTCCATCGCCACCACCTGCACCATCAACGTGCTGGTGCGCAGCACGTGGGCCCGCGTGCCCGTCGCCCCGTGCCTCGGCCCCCCGGGGGCGTGGGTCCGCTGCCACGGGGCCGCCCGGTGGCTCCTGGGGTACGTCCGCTTCGTGGGGTTTCTGGGGCTGCTCCTCTTCCGCGCCGTCGCCCGCCCGCCCGCGTGGCACTTCACGGCCCCGACACTCCTGTGCTTCGGCGCGATGCTGGCGGCCGAGCTCGTGGAGGACGCCCTCGTCGCCGTGTTGCAGCGCCGGGTGTGGGTCCCCAGGTCCGCGCTCACCGGCCTCCGGGGGTTGGGTTGGGTTGGGTTGGGTTGGGTCAAGGCCTCGCCTGGTCGCCTACCCACGGTCCGCGCCGCCTTCCCTGCCGGACCCGACTGGGCGGCCGTACCCGGGTGTCCGGTCGGGGGTCGGGGAGGGGGGGGGGGGGGGCAGTGATGTGTTAGAACGGCCGTACACTGCAGGAGGAGGGGAGCTACCCCCTACCCCCCCGGCCGCATACCCAGAACCCAGAACCCGAGACCCTCAGCTCTGACCCCAGCCAGGGAGGCAGGGACTTGGAACTGTTTGGAACACAAGCAAGGCCAGTGGCCGGGCGAACATGTGATGAACTGAGAGAGCAATGAAGGCCGTGGGGCAGGCGTGGCTGGAGCGACAGTGGCGGGTCCACACCTGACCAATTTTTTTTGCGGCCCCGGCCGCATACCGGGCACTGATCAGGCCGTCGGGGGAGGACGCCATGGGCAGAAGGTGCATTCTGGAGTCCCCCCCCCCGAAGGCAGGGGGATGCCCGCGGCAGTGCGGATGCCCGCAGTAGTACGGATGCCTGCTTGTCATGGCAGAAGGTTCAAAGGCAAGAGGCCAATAGGCGCCGCCACAGGCTAACAGAGCCAACCACCAAGGCCTTGTGCCACCCCCCCCCCCCCCTCGCCCCCCCCCCCCCCTTCCTCCCCTTCCAATGTTTGAAGCTGACAGCCAAAATTTTGCTTTGGCACCTTCGGTGCCAAGAGGATTTACGCTTCAAAATGTTTGGCCCGCCTTCGGCAGGGACCATAGGGGGACCCTGGGAGGAGGGGGGGGTCCCAGCCAACCCCCCTTCAGACCGCCCCCTTGTAACACATCGCCGGGGGCGTGCCGTGCGCTGTGATGTTCAGTGGCAGACTGTGAGACGGGACCGCCAGCACCGCCGGCCTGCGGATCGCTTTGTGTGGCTGACCGCCGCTGTGAAGGTGAGCCGTGCGGTGGGCACTGTTTGGGCGGCGGCGGGGGCGCCTTCGGTGGCCCCTGCGCCGGGGGGTATGCCCCGCCCGTGTGTCGGAGGCGGTGCCCCCCGCCCTCCGAGGCCTGTGGTCCGCCGCGCGCCTTCTGAGCCTCTGCTCGACGGCGTCGGGGCCGCGGAAGAGCGCCCCCGCGCTGTGCGAGGGGTCGGCTGATTGGGGCCCGCTGTCCCCCGGTGCCCAAGGGGACCGCGGTGACTACTGCGGGGGCGCACCGTGCGCTGTGCCAAAAGGCGGCTGTTTTCCACCGCCGGTAGCCACAGGTCCCAGGGCCCTGAACTCTGCACCGCCGATGCGGTTTTGAATGGATTGGGTACGCTTCTGTGGGGGGGTGGTTTGCAGGGGGTGTGCCCGGGATTGGCGCTGTGCGGAACCGCCCCCTGTGTTCCCATGCGCAGGACTGCCCAGGCCCTCACGCAGTCCCAAACCTCAGAAAAGGAGTTAAACAACACCGAAAACGCCAGATCGCTGTCTCAATCCGCTGCGTTTGCCCTGTGGACGTACCTCCCCCGGGGGTGGGGGGGGGTGTGCAGGGGTGGTCACGGGAATGCTCACTTACTGTTGGGCGCTGTGCCCGCGCCATGCGGAAACGCCCCCTAAGGCACTGAGCCCGCCCCCCCCCCCGTTTCGGAAAACTGCCTCTTGGGGGGCTCTCAGTAGGAATCGGCCCCGTACCATAGGCCACTCAGTAATACCCGCCCCCCGCACCACCAGAACTCAGTAGGAACGTGCTGCGTCCGGCGTGTGGCTCAGTAGGACCCTGCCCCATCCGATCATGTCTGAGCGGGCAGACGCTGGTGGCAGGTCTGGTACCTATTGTGTTCCCATACACAGGACTGCTGAGATTCTTACTCAAAAAGCTCGGATGACGAGGCAAAACAAACTACATTTCCCACTCAAAACGCCAGATCGCTGTCTCAATCTGCTGCGCTTGCCCTGCGGACGTACCTCCCCCGGGGGTGGGGGGTGTGCAGGGGTGGTCACAGGAACGCTCACTTACTGTTGGGCGCCGTGCCCGCGCCGTGCGGAAGGCACAATGCGCCCCCTGCGTGTGTGTGTAGGCGCCGTCCGCATGTCGTAGGCCCTCATCGGTATTGAACTTGGAAGGCGCCGCCGAGTATTACATTCCGTTGGTTTGGCTTGTTTTGTCCCTCCGTCGCCTTCTGTACCGTGTTTTTGAATGAGGGATGCCCAGGGGACCGGCTGATTGGGGGCTGCCGCTGACTCGCCGCCCGCCCGCGTCGGCGGTCCGTCAACCGCCGTCGGTTACCGCGTCGGGTGGGACGCCAACCGCCATCGGTTGGAGGGTCTCGGGCGGGATCGCCACACGGACCGATCCCCTTCCCAACGAAGCAACACGAGGGGCCGAGCCGCGCGCCGGAGGCCCTGGAGAGCGAAACACGACAACCCCCTCCGGCCCTCCGGGGGTTCGCCGTCTCAAGACCGGCGACCTCGGCGCCAGTCACTTGAGGCCAAAAATTTTCTTCAGTGCCTTCAGCACCTCTAAAACCTCAGCACCACCAGAGGGGGGGGGTTCCGGTGGTTATAGCTTAGCGACGGCCTTTGGCTTACCGCTGCATATCCACTGCTCGCATCAGTCTGTGGCCCTGCCACGGGAATCTTCGTGTCCATTCTTTGTGACAGAACGGTACCTATGGTCTTCTAGGCCACTGGCGAGCCTATCTTTTCTGCGCTTTGTGCTGTCTGCCGCCTGTGCACACATGACTTAGCCCAGAGTTCCAAGGGGGGGGGGGGGGGGGGCTGCCCCCCCCGCCCCTTCAAAGATTGGGCCAATTTTTCTTCCGGGCCTTCGGCCAATCAAAAATTTATCTGGCGCCTTCGGCTCCAATCGGTTTAGACCAACAATCAGTGCCTTGGGCGCCTCTAAACACTCAGCACCACCGGAGGGGGGGGGGGGAGACATGGTGTCAGTTTGACACTGTGTTCTCTGCAGGTCCGAAAACTGATCCAGTCGCTTGTCACTGCGGAGCCGAAAGGCGCCTAAGGTACCACTGCCGAGGGTTTTGTTGTGCTGGTGTGTGCTGGTTCTCACCACACGTCTCCATACGAGGGGGGGGGGGGGGGCTGGTCCTCCCCCCCTGTGTGTGGACAGAGGTGTGTGGACAGCAAAAACAGTCAAACGACCCCCACAACAACCAGCACAACCCTCAATGCGCCAATTATTGGGCGCCGCTGACGCACACGGCACATCCCGCCACATTCAGCACAGCCCGGCACACCAACTACTGGGCTCCGCGACGAAACGACACCAGCGGGAGCACCGGCCGCAGCGGCCGACAGAACGCAGCGACCCGACGCAACATGCGAAGGGAAGAACGGGTGACTGTCCAGGGCCCCGTAAAGAAACAACAACCCGACGGACTGTCACACGGGGGGGGGGGGGGCGCTGGTCCCCCCCCCCCCCCTGGCCCCCTAAACAAAGCCCAGGTCAGCCCCGTGTCTCCGCTCAGGTGGCTGGACAGCCATGCCGCCGTGTACGACGCCTACCGCCTCCAGAGCCCCTACCACCCCAAGCTCATGGATGGGCCCAGCTTCGAGTGGCGGCCCCTGCCCGTGTACCTGACGTACAGCTGCTGCTCCAGCAGCGTCCTGCTGATGCTGTGCGGCTTCCTGGCGGTCCTTGGGTGCCGGTACACGCTGGGCCTGACCGAGACTACGGAGGTCGACCTGCTGACGTGGGCCCCGTTCGTGTGCCCGGGCTGACGCGCCGCGCCGGGCCGGGGGGGGGGGGGGGGGGATGGGGGGCTTGGCGACCTGGAAATTGCTCTGCCGGGGGGGGGGGGGTAGGGCCGTCTTTCGGCTCTTGACAAGCTTTTCTCTCTTTCTTGTGAACTACATGTTCTGCGGGTTGTGCTGACGTTGACTCAAACAACACACCACGCGTGACAGCTCACACGTCACCATTCGGGGGGGGGGGGGGGGGGCGCCCGCCGAAGGGGCCGTGTGTGGCGGTTGCTGTTTGCCCCGCCGGGCGCGCACCGTGCAGCCGCCGCGGCCTGGGGGCCATTGCCCTTCGTCGATGATCAGGCGTCATGGGCGTTGTTGTGGGGTACCGTAGCTTTGGTGTTGCCACGGCAGAAACAGCCACAGGTCTGGGCAACCTTTTGGCGGGGGGGGACACCTGCTTTTCCAGTCACCAGCGAACTCAGTAGTTAATCGACAGATGGATCCAGCGGCTGTTGCATAGCGATGGTCGGTGACGTACCGCTGCACAACCGCTGCCCCTTTGCCTGCTCAGTGGACTGTCCGCAGGCATCTTCCCGGGAAAGGTACCTCTGGTCTTATAGGCCACTGACGAGCCAAATTTCTTTCTGCGCTTTTGTGCCGACTGCCTCTTGTGCACCTGTGCAATAGCCCAGCGTTCCTTCGGGGGGCAGACCGCCGGCAGGAGAGCGTACAGTTGGTGTGCTGTCTGATGCCGGGGTTTTGAGATGCATGATGCTCGTGTTTGGCGCCAAGGAAGCGGATTGGGGCATGGTGGCCTTTGTAGCACATTTTGCCCCTTGGTTGTCAGAATAGCACCCCATGTCTTTCCGCACGTACCATGCACAGTGTCACGCGTACGCGACATCCTTGTCCAAGCAACACGAGGATGCCGCTGGGGTTCCTTTTTTCATGCAGGACTGGGGAGGGAGGCCTGACATCTACGGATGACACTAACCTACCCAGACGCTCAGAGCCCGTATGGACAATCTGTGGTGGCGCCTCCGGCGCCGTATTCGTGGACGAACTGTGGCGGCGGCTTCACCGCCGTATTTGTGACGATGCACTGAATGAGAGGGCATAGGTCCGTCGGTGGGGACCTATCGCTGAACTATCCACTGTTTATGGCCATGCAACACGAGGAGTTGGTTCCGTCCATTTCTGGTCTGTTGCTTGAACAGGAGGGGGGGGGAGGGTGACATAGTTGATGATTTTTCAGTGCTGCACCCGTGCATGCTTCACCCAGGCGCCCCCTCGTGTTCCATGTTTGGGGGGTTGCCATTGCTCCGCTGAATGTTTGCCATCGCTTCTGCATTCTGTTGGTCATTTCCGCTCTCCTCGAGAGCCTTGGCCACTGCGGCGCGAGCTGCTCCACATCAGAGCCCCGGAACGCCTGCCTTCTTCTTTCTTCCTGGGCCGGCACCCCCATCGCTGTGCCCGTTGCCCACCCCCGCGGCCAGAGCGCCGCACCGGCTGCGCTGGTCCCAGAAGGTCCCTCAAGGCGCGCATTGCTCATTGCAGTGTCTATTGGTAAGTTCCGCTTGAGCTTCTGGGATTGAGAGGGAGTACTATACCGAATGCGGGGGCGGTGCACACACGGTGCGCGAGGGGTGCCTGTATTGGGGTGATTTCGTAGACCTACCCACCCATTCGACATGGAAGCGCACGTGTTTCCAAGCTGTAAAAGGTATTACCCCCCCCCTTGTCGTTCCCCACCCCTTGTCGTTCCCCCCCGGGGGGGGGGGTGACCGTCACTTGGTCAACCAAAAATTTTTCGTTGCGGCTAATTGTGTTGTTGTGTGGGTGACTGTGTTGTGGGGCACTACCACTTGCATCCCTTGCACTCACGGCAGGACATTTTGCTCACTTTCGCTGAAATGGAACTTGATAGCACAACCATGTTTCTCCCTGGGACAAGAGTGATGTTCATCCACCCCCCGGGGGAACCTGTTTTCGCCCAGGTCGTTGGACATACGGAGCACGGTGATTCATATCACCGCATCACTTATGACCGTGATGGCAAGACCGTCTTGCACGACCGTGCGTCTGTTCGGCGCCTCTGCCACTTGCTCCCTCTCTGCCCCGCGTGTACGGTGGTGGTGCGGTCCCCCAGGGGGGGGGTGGGGGACCGTCTTCCCTGGGGTGGGGAACGACAAGGGGGGGGGGGTACCATTGCACATGCTGCACTGTGCCCCCTGACACTTCCACCCACGTTTCTTTCATGGCTTCCTGCGGGTATCACCCTCGCCTGCGTCCGATCAAACGGTGATGGGGTGCGTGCCACCGTCATCCCCGCCTCCGACTGTGGGCAGTACGTGAGCATCGAGTATTCAAGGGGCCAAGGAATGACCTTTCCCCCACAGTTTGTTCCAACGTGTTACGCGGTGCGCGTGCTATGCAAGTACTCCCCCTCAGGGCGCTGTGCGTAGCGATGCACGGACCGGGCACGCCCCGCCCGGTCCGTGAGGGCAATAGCACCCGTTTCCACCGGGAGACAGGGGGGCGAGGGAGGGGGAAAGGCGCAGGGCCTGTGCCTCCCGCCACCCCACTCTACCTCATGCGGGACGAAGGAACCCTGACCCCAACAACCCACACGAAGGCCCGTCGCTGACCCGCAAACTGCTGCGCGAACGCTCTGCGAACACTAGTTAAACCTCGTCTCAACTTTTGTTTGCGTCTACACTTTAGGGGGGGGATGTTTGCCCGGTGCATGCCCGGCGCGCTACCTTTGTATTAAGTATCCGATCTCTAGCCGCAAGTTTATCGCCACCGAGGGAAGTCCCCCAAGTAGACCGCACTAGACCACAAACCTTCCGCGCAAAGCACGTTGCATAAGCCAAAACATGAGACTTCAACAACACAAAATGTCACCCCCAACACTCCCAACCACCACCCTTGCCATCGTCATAAACTGGGTGCAAAGGATGGGGCAGATTCTTAGACACGGCGAGAAAGGGTACTCCAGATTGTTTGGTGGGGGGGGGGGGCAAAAACAGGCACACGGATGGGGAATGGTCAATAAAAGATGCCCGGTGTGCGCCTGGTGCGCTACTACTCCCCCTGGGCAGCTTTCTGATGCGGTTGTCTTCCTGTGCTTTCCCAAACACTTGGTGGCCCTTCTGCCTCGAGTGAAAGCGCAAAAAAGAGGTGGCACCCCCTGCCCCCTCCATGTCCAAGGGCCACCAGGTCCTCGAACCGTATCCATTGGCGAACATCAGATGAGGTGCCGGGCTGGCAGCCACAGCACTTGGGCTGAGAGGGTTGGGTGTTGGAGCAGCAGCCGCCCAAAGGCCGCCAGGAGTTGACGGTAGTCATCCAGACACCTTCAGGAATTAGCAATAGCTGTTTCGTTAGTGTTGGCATGCGGCTGTGAGGCACCCAAAGCCTTGCACGCCTGCACGACCCGTTGTACACCATGAGAGAGTCACTGATGGCCAATGCAACCCGCTGATTCCTCTCAGCCTCCAGTCTTCTATGTGTTCCGGAAGCACCTTGGGATGCCTACGGGCATGGCATTTCCTGCTGCATCTTCTGCTTGCAGATTTAGCTGTCCCTACCTATGTGTCATGTCCGCTACCGCACTGAGCTGTGGGACAATTGTAGCACTGGACTGCTCTGATTCCTGGTTCTGGAAACTCTCTCGAGAATCGTCGATATCTGAAGGGGATGCACACGATCCTGGAGAAGTGATGATATGTCCGACAACATGGAATGTGTCTTTGCAACCCCTGAATGCTGGTGTTCGCGTCCTGTGGCCCGTTGGATCACCAGATGCATTCTTTCCGCTCTTCTTGTGATGCGGCCAGTCTCATTCATTCCCACTCGCTCTGGTCGGGCCCTCCCTGCCCGCTTGGCGCTTGGTGCCCCTATTCCACTGAGGAGGTGCCCCTGCTTGACAGCGCACCGTTCTGGCATGCGGCCTCCATTCCACGGATTGTGGTCGGAATATGGTGCGCCAGACAGGGAGACTTGCCCCAGTCCTGTATATCATCAATCAGCAGGTGAAGCTCCTGGCGGAGCAGTCTGACTCTGTGCAACACCCTGACCTGAATTTCACCTACTTCAGTGGGTAGACCTGTCCGCTCCTCCATTGGGATGCATTCTACGGAAACTGCTGTGAACTAAGAAGGTTATTCGATGCCATCACATATCCATACCCAAGAGAGACTTGACATGCAATCAGCTCACCCATGGGTAAGCCCACATGTTGCTTACGCATACGTCATGCATACCCACCAATGACTATTCATACAAACGTCTTGGTCTGTTTGCACAACTACATTTTATCATGTGTCTTTCTTGCTTTTTTTTGTCCTCAGTCTGAAGGCGTGGCTGCTGCCGCGCAGCTTCCTCTGTAGCGTCGGAAGGCAAAAACAGTGTCCCCTCTCTTTGTGAGGGGTAGGCCCGTTTTAAAGATGCTATATGCTTCAGGCCGAGCACCTGTGATGTAACATTAGACCGAACTGAGCTCACCTTCGCTTCCGGACTAAGTCCACTGAAAACAAAAAAAAAGAACCAAGAAGGTCATCCGATTCTTTCAATCACGAAACCTATGAACATCCCTCCAACTAAAACTAATTGCATGTTCAGTCTATGCATCTGATTTCAGGGTTTTGCACGAGCCCTCATGTGGGGAAGCTGGCTGGTGCTGGATGCTCCGTTCTGTGAACGTATCCACAAGGCATTTCGGGGGTGATGCCCATTTAGGATACCCGGCCATACCGGCCATACCCCACTGCCACAGTCTTTGGGAACACCCACTTTCTGAAGTCCAAACAAGTTGCACATTGGACCGTTGAGGGTTATTTCTACCGCCCGCCTGCTTCGCTGCTCATGTCTCTGCCACCCCCCTTTTCTGTTTTTCTGGTCACACAAGTCCACAGTCCATTGCAAAGCGTCCATATCAGGAAGGGCGAGCCTATCGCACAAAATGCACCCACATCCCAGGGTCAAGGTGGGCGATGTAGGGGTAGGCCAGGGGCACAGTGCACAGGGCAATGGAAATTGCAGGGTTCGTTTCGGTGGTTTCATTCCTGTGCTCGCCCCGTGCCTGTTCACAGAGGGAACGTTAGCGCCGGGCGCGCCAGGCAAGGTTTCAACGGTCACCGTCCTGCCTCCAACTGTGTGCCTGTGTCTGTATGGGATTTTCTGACATAGCCTAGCACAATGGGATATGGGGACTTATTTCAGTGCCCACGAGAGCGAGCAAGGATTCCAATGGAGGTTAATATTGTCATTACACTCACTCGCCACCACTTCTTTTAATTATGCCTGAATAACTTGTGCTTTTGCAATTGTGAAAAGGACAGCCCAAGCTCGGTATGACAAGGGTAAAGCGTTGGGATAGACGGTCAGAATATTGTTTTGGTTGCCTGGCAGGCGAGGGGCGCGCGCTGGGCAACCGGTCTCTCACAGATGGGCAGGCTGCATGGGGGTACCAAACGTGCGGAGGCTGACAAATGGCCAGTGTCCGGTGCAGGTGACTTGGTGTTTTCGCAGGCAGGGGACAACCCGTTGCTCCGGCTGGGCATGGGGTAATGCATGGTAGCTGTGACAGCACAAGAATCAGCAGTGTCCACCAAGAAGTACCCCTAGCCAAACGAGTATCCATGCCTTTATGTGGCTGCACTACGTTTGGTACCGAATTAATACGGTCCCTACGCCTACTGTAGCTTGGACAAGGGCGTAGCTTACACAAGGGGGGGGGGGTATTGCACTGCTCCCACTGTCATGGGCATGTGAGCCGCTGTCATGTGACGAATTTGCGAGTCACATAGAGTCATGGACACATTTGTTGTGTTTGTTTGCCCACTTGAACCCACATAGCTCTGATTCTGGGGATGTCTGTGCATTATATGCCCCTTTCTTGCACCAGCTCTCCATGCAATCCTCTCTTTTTGAACCTGGGCGCCCGGTGTTGGTAGTTGTATGTGTCGCGCGCAAGCTACGCCCGTGTCCAAGCTACAGTAGGCGTAGGGACCGTATTAATTTGGGACTTTGGCATAGCTTATACAACGGGGGGGGGTGGTACCTTTTGCAAACTGGGACACTGGACTCTGGAGACAGCATCACGATTGCCAGCAGGCACTGAGAGCTAGGACCCCACAGGCACTGCCCAAAACGCCCGACAGAGGGGTGCCCCCAGGCATTGCACGGCTGTTGCGGCAAGCTGATGCCCCGCAACCTACAATGAGAACCCCAAGGCACGGGATACCCCCCCCCCCCCCCTCGCATGGCCCCCCACCTCACCCTTTCTTCAGCAGCCGGGAGCTCCAGTGCCACGATTTGTATCCATGACACCGAAGGTGGTGACCAAGACAGTCAGCTCTTGTAGACCCCAGATGCCGCCCTCACACACCACACCCTGGGGCGGGGGGGGGGGGTCCACCACGCAGTCATGGTCGCCAGCGGCCACCTCCAGCCGGAAGAGTGGGTTTTCCCCATCGTATTGACCCCCCCAGCGGTCGCCGGCAGGTACCCCCCCTCCCCCTTGCGCAAGCACGGCCTTGTCTAAGCACGGGGTGGGCGTTGAACCGCTGTTTTTAGGAATTTTTGGGACCACTGTTTTTGTGGTCCCAGATGTAACATGGGGTTTTAAAAACAGTTTACCGCACATTGCCACCCGACGATGTTTGTTTTGATGTGATTCTTAGCCATTCCTGATATTCCCCTTCCACAGCCTAACACCATCTGCATCTGAGGGCTCTCCTGGATGTGGGCAGTCATGTGGGTTTGCTGTCATGTGTGCCACACGCAAGCACGGTCTTGTCTAAGCACCGGGTGGGTGTTGAACCGCTGTTTTGCCTGGTTTTTTGGGACCGCTGCCGTGCTTGCGCAAGGGGGGGGCGGGGTACCTCACGACAGACCACAGATGGTGGCCTTCAACCCGTATGCCTAGATGGCCTGCTTGCTTCAATGTCTGACCTGCCAGTCTCCACATCAATCTGATCTGGGGGAATGGGAGGTGCCGCTGACCAGCGGGATCCCCCCCTCCATCAGCCCAAGTGCAGCCCCACCTGAGCCAGCAAGACCAACGCCATCTGTGTTCTGTCGCGGAGGAGTCGGCGGAGTCCAACGTGCCCATGGTGCCGCTGGAACATGTGTTGCGAAGCGACACGCATTTGTCAGGAATTCCTCCCCCGCATTGGACTGACCACCGTCCCGTCATGGGCTACCAGACAATACCAGGCATGGCACGCAGGCATGGGCGCACCCCCTTCCCGCTTCAGCAGAGCTTCCCCCTGCAGCACCACACGAGGGTGTACAGCATGCAGCATGCCCGACAGGCGCTGTATGAGCAAGCAAGACATGAGCAAACTTGATGGAAAGCAGCGCTGGTGGACCACCACAAGGCAGGTGATGAATATGGTCCCTGCAAGATTTGAACCAGCAATCTTCAATTTGCCAGGGCAGTACACCGACCACTAGGATATTGCCTGTGCCTGACACAACAGCACTCAGGACCATATACCAACTGAGGGGTAATCCCCCCCCCCCCAAACAGCAGTAGTGAGCATACATTATCAAGCACAAAATGGCAGTTGGACAAAAATTAATCACAAAAAATAATTTTATTTCAGGTGCTCAATACACAGATTTCGGCTCGCAAATTCAAAATAATCGCAATTTTTTTTTTTGGCTGTTTAGTAGCTAAAACAAAAATTTTGCTGAATATTGATTGTTTTTGTTTTTTTCGCAAAATATTCGTGTTTTACAAATATTCAAGTTTGCATGGTACTGCGCGACGTGCCACACTAGATGCCGCACCACACGCCACACCGCATGCACCACACACGTTTGCACGTTGGAATGTGCCCCAAGCAGCAGGAACAGTGGGGGCCCGGTCGTCCAAGAGCCCAGAGCCGGCCTCCGAGGGGTTTGTGTCATGCTTTGGCACCGACACCCCACCCCCCAGGAGCGCCAGGCCTCCCTTCCGGCCCACGTTTCACAGGGATGCGGTAATTGATAGACGCACTCATGTCAGTTTCCAAGGTGTTCCAGAAGGGGTTGCAATCCGCTGCCCAGCGGCGCGCAGGGCTTGCAGACGTGCCCTCCCTCGAGGCAATGTTCCGGCCCGCGTCCGCCCAAGTGAGGCAACACCAGGTCCCTCGCCCTCCTCTTCGGCATCCAGGGATACATGGGGACGTTGGAGGAGGGGGTGGATACCCCGCTCTCCCTGGTCCCCCCTGCCGGACCCCTTCCCCGAGGCGGATCGAAAATTGCTCCAAGAGGGGGGGGGGAGGGGTTGTGTGAGCCCCTTATTCAAGGACCCCCCCCCCCAAGGGGATATGTATTGCATTGACCCCTAACCGCCGCCCTGTACCCACTGGGTTTTTCAACCTAAGGATCGACAGCCAGCCGGAACCGGGGGGGGGGGGGGGCACTTTCTGAGTGTCTATTTTTTTTCAACCTTTTGCGAAAGGCGCCTAGGGCCGTTTTCTCGGCTCTTGACAAGCTTTTCTTCCTTCTTGTGAACTGCATGTGCTGCCTGTTGTGCTGACTTCGCCTCAACCAACACCACACACGTGACATAGCCCAGAGTTCCTTCGGGGGGGGCAAACGAGTGCCAGCTAGCAATAGCACCTGGCGAAGGAGTGACCACTGACCAGGATGTACGCCTAACCCAGTAGAGCCCTGAAGGTCGCAACCCCAACCATTCAGGGAGGGAGCAGGCTGAACATGCCGGTGAAACTGAATGCGCTGGAGGCGCCACGATGGACAGAAGGTGATGAAGGCTGTGGGGCAGGCGCAGCTGGAACCTAATGCGGACACTGCAACCGGACCATTGATGCCCCTGGGGGGTTAGGCCCTTCTGTCAGGCCATTACGAGGGCAGACGGGGACCGACATGGGGACCCAGAAATGGAATCAGCGCGTCGAGGGGGGTCAGAGAAGTGGTCATTTGCCCCCCCTTTTCGATGGAAAAAAAACGCAACATATTTTTGCCCCCAAACGGCCCAAAATCAAGGCCCCTGGCAGAAGAGCCCCTTTTCCAGCCCCCCCCCCCCCCCCCCGGCTGCGGTCAATCACAGTTGCAGTGGGAAATGGGACAGACTGTCAAGTTGCACGCAGGTGGTACCACGCTGCCGAAGTAAGATATCATCTTCAGACCACCGGAAGTCATGTGTCAGATTGTAGATATGGAAGCGAATTGTGATGACAGATGAATGCATTGTGGGTCATCTTCATTGTTCATAGCATATCCCGTAGGACATTAACGAGTGCTGCACTTTGAACCATGATCGCGCCCCGCGGCGGTCTCCCCCCCCCCCCCAGCCTGGGGTCTTCGTGATGACCGCATACCAGGCACTGATCAGGCCGTCAGGGGAGGACGCCATGGGCAGAAGTTGCATTCTGGATTCCCCCCCAGGGGCAGGGGGATGCCCGCGGCAGTGCGGATGCCCGCAGTAGTGCGGATGCCTGCAGTAGTACAGATGCCTGCTTGTCATAGCAGAAGGTTCAAGGGCGAGAGGCCAATAGGCGCCGCCACAGGCTAACAGAGCCAACCACCAAGGCCTTGCGCCAACCCCCCCCCCCCCCCATTGGGACAATTTCCACCGGCCCTGCCTGCTCATCCAACGTGTGATCCGGGTGGCCCCCGCGCGCGAACAACGCCGTTTGTCAGAACTCTCAGAACGACACGAGGGTTTGTGTCCGTGACGTGTCGGACCGTGGAATTTGGGGGTTCCCTTTTCTCAGGTGGTCCATGAATATCGCGTTTGTCCTGTGATCTGGGGGCGGGGGGTGGGGGGTATTTCAGGGATGCCGATGACTGTCCTGCCACGTGTTGCCCCCCCTCCCCCCCCCTCAGGGGTCTGGAGGGGGGGGGGGGCTTTGGGGTCTGGATTCGAACAGGCCATCCCCCTTGGCAGAGGCGCCTGTAGGCGCCGCCAAGTACTCAGAATTTTGTGGGGAGTTCAAAAATTGGCTGAAAAACTTAGGGCGCTTTGCTGACATTTCTGCACCTCCGCGTCGGCGCCGGAGCCTGTGCGGACTATGCACAGCACAAGCAGAAGGACAGAGGGCGCAGTTGTGGGGGCACCCATGCGCTTGTCCGGGCCGACTGCGCCCGCGTTGCACGTTCGCCGTTGGGCTGTGTGCGCCAGAACATCCGAAGGCGGGCCCATTCACAGCCCTCGCAGATGCTGTTTGCTAGTTGGCTGGTGCTCCGGAGCATGGGGGATGATCCATGCCCCCCCCCCCCCCCCACCAACAACCCCCCCTGCCCGCCCCGCTTCCGTGCACAATGCACAGAGAGCGTTTATGGCGACCACCGTGTGCCTGTGACATTGGGGGATGTGCGAGCTCTGTATCCGTTGCTTTGTGGCCCCGCTTCTGTACCCCTCTTGGCATCACCGTGCTGCTGCTCGCCCTGTCCAGCGGCATCCCTCAGATTGATCTCAGGACGGGGGTTTTCTTACCGAACGGGTTTCCGTGTGTGCCGATGGAAAGCCCGGCACCGCCGCCGGCGGTTACCCACCAACCGTCGGCAGTTGATGGTCAACCGACGACCAGTCGATGGTGGTTTGTCGCAGCTCTCTCAGGGGGTCTACGGATCAATGGCAGCCTTGGTACGCCCGCTCCTCCTCTTTTTGGCGCGGCGGTTTCCTGCCGCGGCACAACACAACAGCGGCACAACCGCGGGGCAGTGGAGCGTTCAGGGCGAGCCCCAGTTCCACGCCGTATGGCCCCATTGAGAACAGGATTTCCGGGATGAACCCCAAACAAAACAACGGTTGGGGGGGGCTGTCGCGGGTTCTCTGGGGGGACTGTCCGTGGGGGCGGGCAGGGGGGGTTGGCACAGAGCCTCGGATCTGATTGTTTGCCTTTGGCGCGGCGCCTATGGGCCTCTCGCCACTGCTCATTCTGACCCTCTGTGGGCCCGAACGTGTTTTGGTTGTGTCAACGGAGCCCCCGGATGACTTGTCCTGTTTGACTACTCCGGGGGTCGGCCGTCCTGGAGACGGGGCTGTTGCCCGTGCCGTTGACCAGGGGCATGGGGGGGGGGGTTACTCCACTCACACCCTCAGAGCGAATCACACCTCCGTAGGCGTCCGACCCGCCATGCCCTGCACCCCCTTCTCTCCCAGTGGGATGCCCTTACATCGTGGGAGCAGCTCAAGGCCACGGCAGAGTACTACATCATGGGCAAGAGGTCTGTTCCGCTCCCCAAAGCCCCCGGCCTGCGCCCACAAGCAGCGATGCATTGGAAGGGGGGAGGTACCCCCTTCGCGCCCAGCCTATGCCCAGCCACTGTCCCCCTGACGGCAAGTGCCAGCCTCAATGGCGTTTGTAACCGACAGTAACCGCCCCCAACCGCTTGGGCAACCTCCTCCAACCGCCTGTCTAACCGCCTCTGGGGCTGCCACTGAGGTCCCTTCGCTCACAGCGCATCCCTGCCGACAAGGCCGTACCCATGCAACACACCCGGGGGATGCGTGGACACACCTCCCCCCCCCCCCCCGGTCGCCCGGTGTTGCCGGCAAGCACCCTCCACATACCGGCGCGGGAGGGGCACCAACGGGCGGAAGCCGCCCTCGTGAGCAGAGAGAACTGTCCCACTTGCACCCACAAAAACTACGTCTGTGCACAAACAATTTTGACGAGTCTCCTCTTGAGACACCAAAACCAGTGCATACACCCGGAATTGCCAAGTGGCACCCCCCCATCCCCCCCCCCGGAACTATCAGCCCCTGCGAGAACAATGCCCCTACCACGGGGGGGGGGGGGGTTAGGTGGTGACAAAATGGTTGTGGACAAGTTTTGGAAGCCCTCCCTCCGACCAAACGTTTCCTTCGATTGCCGATGCTTTGCGCTAAAATGTGTGCACCGGAGCCCATTCAGTGACCCTCCAGAGCCCACCAGGAAACAACAGCACCCATCCGCCCGGAAACCACAACAAGGCACCTTATACCACAAATTCCCTTCATTTCTAAGGAGTCGTACCAAGACTTTCCCCCCTCCTAATGTTGGCCCTCCCAAAAAAACAACCCCCCCACATCATTCCAATACGGGCTAATATTTCACCTGGGCCCATCCAAACTTGGTGCAACTTGGAGTTTGTGTCTTTAGTATGTCCCTTATACCATACCTTGTCACCCGGCTCGTAAACATGTGTAGGATGCTTTTTCAAAAATTGCTTGGCCACCTTATCATGCTGAGCCTGGAGTTTTTCTTGTACAAAATTTCAGTCTGCTATCAATTGTTTGAAAAATTCAACAGCATCCACTGACCCATGTTCAGGGATGAGTCAGAACGACACGAGGGGTAGTTTGCGTAACATGTCGGCCTGTGCGATGTGGCGGTTTCTGTTTCTCGGGCGGTCCACGCAAATGAAGTTTGTCCTGTGATTCGGGGGCTGGGGGATGGTATGTCAGGGGAGGCTGATGGCTGTGCTGCCACTTGCTGCCCCCCTCCCAAAGATGCATTGGAAGGGGGGGGGGAGCCCCCCCCCCCCCCCGAGGGCGTCCAGCCTACGCCCAGCCACTGTCCCCCTGACGCCAAGTGCCAGCCTCAATGGCATTTGTAACCGACAGTAACCGCCCCCAACCGCTTTGGCAACCTCCTCCAACCGCCTGCCTAACCGCCTCTGGGGCGGCCTCTGAGGTCCCTCCCCTTCTGATGCATCCCTGCCCCCCCCCCCCCTCAAGTACTTTGATGCACTTAAATAGACAGGGCGGTCTGGGCCGCGATGATGTGTTGCTTTGCTGCCGGAGCCGCAGGAGGTGTTGGTTCCGTGGAATTCAATGCCTTTACGGTTGTCCTCGCGAGTGGGGGAGGGGGGCGGATGACGATGACCTGTGCGAAGGGAAGAGCGGGTGATTGTCCAGGGCCCTGGACGGAAACCGACGGGGGACAACATGTCACACAGGCTCAGGGGTGCATTGGAAGGGGGAAAGCCCCCCCCTCAAGGGCGTCCAGCCTATGCCCAGCCACTGTTCCCCGGACGGCAAGTGCCGGCTTCAATGGCATTTGTAACCGACAGTAACCGCCCCCAACCGCTTTGGCAACCTCCTGCAACCGCCCATCCAACCGCTCCAGGGGCTGCCTCTGAGGTGCCCCCCCCCTTCTAACGCATCCCTGGGGGGGGGGGGGGCTTTTATGGCACCCCTGGACTGAATGTGAAGCCTGCAAGCGCTGGTATCCGCGCGAAGGGGCCGCTCCATGCGGGCGGTTGGGGTACGGTGTAGTGGTTGGCCGCGGCGGGGGCAGAGTGCCGCGGTCGTGGGCAGTGGCGGACGTACCAACCGGCAAACCTACCCCCCTGGTCTGCGTTGGTGCGTGTGTCAGGCCCCGGTGTGTGCAGGCCGGTCTTTGAGGACGCCCGTTGCCTTCCCTTCCTTGTTGTGCTGACGAACTCGGGACGGGTGGCCAGCGCGCCCATGAACACCGCCGTGTTCCCTTCCAACGCCGTCAGTTACCCGCTAACTGCCATCCAACCGCCGTCGGTTGCCCTCCAACCACCGTCGATCACCCGCCAACCGCCGTCGGTTACCCTCCAACCGCCGTCGGTTACCCGCCAACCGCCGTCGGTTACCCTCCAACCGCCGTCGGTTACCCTCCAACCGCCGTCGGTTACCCTCCAACCGCCGTCGGTTACCCTCCAACCGCCGTCGGTTACCCTCCAACCGCCGTCGGTTACCCTCCAACCGCCGTCGGTTACCCGCCAACCGCCGTCGGTTACCCTCCAACCGCCGTCGGTTACCCTCCAACCGCCGTCGGTTACCCTCGAACTGCCGTCGGTTGTCCTCCAGTCGCCCCCTGTCACCTCGAACGGCTGTCGCCTACCCCACAACCGCCACGCTCAGTGTGGCGGGTAAGGGGCCTTCTTTCTTTCTTTTTGGCCGTCAAGGACCGCCCCGGGGCCGTGCGGGAGGGGTCCGCGCCGCCCCCCCGCCCTCCCCCCCCCCCAACTCCTCAGCCATGCCGGTAATGGATGGTGTCTTTATCCGACACTGATTGCTGATGTCTGACTGACAGCTACTGACTGTGATTGTCTGACTAATGTAGTCAGACATGATGTTCTGTTTTCTGTTTCAGACACAGACCAGGTTTGGCATAGAGCATACAGATGCACTTATGCCGGACTGTGGAGTGCATTACCTCTGGTTTGCATTTGTTTGTCTTTTAATTAGGTCACACCCCCCCCGACTCCTCAGATTCGTGGGTCTGGACTTCAACGGCAACAAGTACTTCACGCTGCAGCGCGGGGACCGCATTGTAGAGTACCGGAAGGACATGCTGCCGGTGGAAGTCCCGCACTCCATCCCCATTGCCTGGCAGCTGTGGCTGGAGAACAAGAACATCCCGCACCCCCCGCACCCGGAGGAGATGGTCAAGGCGGAGGAGGTCCTCTGCAGCATCCCCCCCTTCGGGATTTGCTTGAAAGGGAGGGGGGGTTGTGGGGGCGATTCCCGGGCGGCGGCAGGGCGGCGGTTACAGGGGACCTGCGAAAGGCAGGGCGGTCCTTAAGGGACCAGATTTTTTTTGTTTTGCTAAGGACTGCCCTGAAGGACCGCCCCAAGGGACCGCCAACCGCTAACCACCAACCGCCACCAACCGCCAACCACCAGTTGCCAACCGCCAACCGCCAACCGCCAACCGCCAACCGCCACCAACCGCCACCAAACCACCAACCACCAGTTGCCAACCGCCAACCGCCAACTGCCAACCACCAACCGCCAACTGCCAACCGCCAACCGCCAACCGCCAACCGCCACCAACCGCCACCAACCGCCACCAAACCACCAACCACCAGTTGCCAACCGCCAACCGCCAACTGCCAACCGCCAACCGCCAACCGCCAACCGCCAACCGCCACCAACCGCCACCAAACCACCAACCACCAGTTGCCAACCGCCAACCGCCAACCGCCAACCGCCAACCGCCAACCGCCACCAACCGCCAACCACCAGTTGCCAACCGCCAACCGCCAACCGCCAACCGCCAACCGCCACCAACCGCCAACCACCAGTTGCCAACTGCCAACCGCCAACCGCCAACCGCCAACCGCCACCAACCAGGGTTGAGCACATGGAGTGCCCGCGGGCTTTTTTGGGAAAACTGGTTCCGGGACACTTTTTTTTCTTTCCGTTAAGGACCGCCCTCGCGAAAGCGGTTGGGGGGCGGTTACTGGCGGTTGGAGACGCGGTTGGGGCTTGTGTTGGGGTATGGGGAATGCCTTTGAGGCAGGGTCAGGAGAGGGAGGATGCCCCCCTTCCCCCTCTTTCAAACGATTCCCTGTTCCCCCTCCCCTCCGACCCCCGGTCCCGCTCCATCCGAGCGAGGGCACACTGGCGCCGCAGTTGAGGGACATTCCGCCCGGTCAAGAGGCATCGAGCAGGGGAGTCGTAGAATGGCCGCACAGGTCCCCCCCTTGACACAACCATTGACACAACCAAAACACGTTCGGGCCCACGGAGGGTCAGAATGAGCAATGGCGAGAGGCCAATAGGCGCCGCCAGAGGCAAACAATCGGATACCGAGGCCTTGTGCCACCCCCCCCTCCCCCCCGCGCCGACCAAAGGGACCATCGTGGGAAAAATTTTACCGTTGGGAACATCTGGTCGGGCCATTTTTAGTACACACTTTTTTGGCGCCCAGACCCCCCCCCCCCCCCTTCGAAGACTTCCCTGGCACCGAGTTCGAGTCCCACAAGCGCCACCTTTGGAATTGTGGAATTGGGTGGCTCTTTTTGCCGGTGGTCGATGAAGATCACCGTTTTACTGATTGGGGGACTGGGGGGGTGGTATTTCAGGTACACTCGTTGCTGTCCTGCCACCACCTTGCACCCCCTTCTCGTCCTTTGGAGGTGGGGATTGTCAGAGCAGCGGGAGGCGGTGTTACCGGCAAATGCAGTGCTTCTGCCACTGTTCTTGCAAAGGAGGTGGGGGGCAGGGGTTTTCTTAGCGTGTGTCCTACCCTGCGGGGGGGGGGGGGGGGTTGGCACAAGGCCTCGGTATCTGCGGGGGGGGGGGTTTGCCAGAATTTTCTGGGGGATGGGATGTCCAACCGCCCCCCCCCCCCCTCCCCCCGTAGGGTAGGCCATTGTGGGGGACTTTGGGTCAGCGCCGAAGGCGCTGGTCAAGGCATTTTGCCTGTGGTAAGGCATTTGGCCTATGGTAGTTGGGTGAGTGGGTGGGTGGGGGGATGGGGTGGGTGTCCGATGCCCCCCCGTGGGGGGTGGGGCATCTGTGGGTCTGTGGGTTTGCCAAAAATCTGTGGTGGGTGGGTCCCTCAAATCACCCCCCGCCCCGGTGGTTGTGGGGGGGGGGCACACGGGGGTGGAATGATGAGGACCCGTGACAGGGCGGCGACCCTCCACACTGAAGGGGGGGGGCTCACAGCGCGGGACTAGGGGACCCGGTGTCTGGGCCCCCACTTACAAAGAAAAGAGCCCCACGGCAAACCAGCGCTTGGGCCCCACGCACACGCGACCGACGCAAAGCGCACCAACGAGGCCTTTGCTTAGTTGATACTGAGCCCAGGGGGGGGGCAGTGGGCCACCACTGGGGCCCCTGATGCGTTCCGTGCAGCCACCGGTGCGCGCAGGGGGTCAGGCACCCGGGGAGTCAACCCTGGGACCCCTGCGGCACAGTACCGTTGGTCGCCTGCGCCCGTGGGATCCCGCGCCCAGTGGGCCACCGCTGGGGCCCCTGAGGCGCACTGCGGAAATGAAAGGTGGGCCAGGCAATGGAAGGAACCTCCGACAAAACCGGGATGGGCAGAACCAAGGACGAGAGCGCGGTCACAGTGCAGCGTAAACCACCCCGGACACCGTGCAGGCGTGCATGTCACCCGCGTCAACCATGACGGAGCGCATGCCACCCGCGAAGCGCACGCTACCCGCAACCAACAAGCAACGCGCCCTGCGCACGCACGACCCACGGAGTGGGGGAGCATATGTGGTGGACGGCCGGGACAACACGTGGAGGAGCAGGGCACCTGGGCCTCACGCACACAGAAACACAGTGAGGCAGGTTGTGGACGGCCTGAGGACAGAGGCGCGTGGGCAGCAAAAACAGTCAAACGACCCCCGCAACAACCAGCACAACCCCCAATACGCCAACTACTGGGCGCCGCTGACACGCAAACGGCACATCACGCCACATTCAGCACAGCCCCGGCACGCCAACGACTGGGCTCCGCGAACGCGGAAACGACACGAGCAGGAGCACCGGCCGCAGCGGCCGATAGAACGCAGCGACCCGACGCAACATGCGAAGGGCAGAACGGGTGACTGTCCAGGGCCCCGTAAAGGAGCAACAACCCGATGGAACGTCACACAGGGGGTCAGAGGCCAAAAAAAGGTTTGTGGACCTACAATCGACCTCCAATTCCGGGCCCTTTTGATAGACTTCAACGGAAAAATTTTCTGATGTGGGTGTGGGGAGGCGGGGGGGCGTCAGCCAAACTCCCGGCGGGGGGGGGGGGTTACCCCCCCCATTATCATGACCCCATGGCCCCGCAGGCAACGATGCCCCCCCCGCGCACGTAGCACGGCTGCCCGCCTCAGGCCCTGTTAGGAATGCCATGCAGGACGCCAGCACCCGCAGCAGCCGCAGCAGACCAAGTCCCCAGACAAACCCATGTGCAAACCCCCGACCGCAATCATGTTAACACAATACAGCGTCGTCTTGACGAGCACACGTCCGTCGGAAGCTTTTGCTGTTTGGCACGTGACGGTCGCCCGTGCCTTCGGTGTGCGCCTGCCCATCGAGTCACAGTTTCACATTGTTCGCCTACACCGAAGCGTGTGGTTTCATCGTTCATCGGAGGATTGGCCGAGAGATGGGCCCCTCAGAGTGCCAGCGAACCGGATTCCGATTCGGACCCCCCCCCCCCCCCGCCCCCGCCCCCTCCAATCTCCCTCCCCCCCCAAAGCGCGCGACCTCTCGGGGGGCGGTCACCAAGTGGCGGTCTCCCCCCCCCTGAATTCTAGTATACCCTAAAGAAAGTTTTTCTCAGGCGCCAAGTATGTCCTCTGCTTTTTGGGCCAAGTGACGGTCTCCCGGGTGGGGGGGGGGGGGGGCATTGCATGGGGGGTACAAGATGTGTTTGCTTGGGCAAGGCTTTGTCTATCGGAGGTACATGCGTAAAAGATCCGGAAGCATACGTTTCACTTTGTCGTCAAGACCACCGTTGCCGGCAGCGGGTGGACCCCCCCCCCTCCAATACCTTTCCAGTCCCCTCCCCCCCCCCCCCCCCCCCACGACCCTTGGCATCGATGGCCACGTAGCGCTGATCGCAAGTTGGGCTTCCGCGGCACAACACCGAACGCGTACATTCCTCTCTTCCTGACAAACGATGACCCGCTCGTTGGTGTTGGGGCTGGACCTCCGCACGGCCACAGGGGGTCGTAGTCCCCCCGCCCCCCGCGCAGAAGGAGAACAAGGAAAGGAAAAGCGGGAAAGAATCATTGTGGTTGTTAGAAGCCCCTGTCAGGAAAATTATCCTGCAGATGCACACCCCAGCGCGCACAAGTCAGTGCTGGAGTCGGCAAACCCCCGCATGGACTTGGAGTGTGCATCTGGATGCACCTGGTCAACGGCACGGGCAACAGCCCGTCTCCGGGACAGCCGACCCCCGGAGTAGTCAAACAGGACAAGTCATCCGGGGGCTCCGTTGACACAACCAAAACACGTTCGGGCCCACAGAGGGTCAGAATGAGCGGTGGCGAGAGGCCAATAGGCGCCGCTAAAGGCACACAATCAGATACCGAGGCCTTGTGCCAACCCCCCCCCCCCTTCGCAGCCCCGGCGCCCGCTCTTCCCCAGGCCGAGTCCGGCAAGCGCCACCAGGTGCACGAGAACATCCAGAAGCTGGGCCCCGCCACCGCCCCGAAGGTCGCGCTCCCGGTGGACCTGGACGGCACGTATCAACTGGAGGAGGAGGCCGGCAGCATCATGGACCTGCCCCGCAAGGAGCGCCCCAAGAACTAGGCCGGGGGGCAGCGATGCATTGGAAGGGGGGCGGAGGTACCCCCCCCCCTCCAGCTAGCACCCATGGCCTTGCGTGATATTCACGTTGCGGGTTGTGGTGAGCACCTCCCAGCCTGGGGTCTTTGTGATGACCGCATACTGGGGCACTGATCAGGCCGTCAGGGGAGGGCGCCATGGGCAGAAGTTGCATTCTGGATCCCCCCCCAGGCAGGGGGATGCCCGCGGCAGTGCGGATGCCTGCTTGTCATAGCAGAAGGTTCAAAGGCGAGAGGCCAATAGGTGCCGCCACAGGCTAACAGAGCCAACCACCAAGGCCTTGTGCCAAACGCCCCCCCTCCAGGGCGCCCAGCCTATGCCCAGCCACTGTCCCCCTGACGCCAAGTGCCGGCCTCAACGGCATTTGCAACCGACAGTAACCGCCCCCAACCGCTTTGGCAACCTCCTCCAACCGCCTGCCTAACCGCTTCTGGGACTGCCTCCGAGGCACCTTCCCTTCTAATGTATCCCTGGCCGGGGTGGGGGGGGGGGCACCGCTCCGAAGCGGGACAAGGGGGTCCGTCGCGGAGCAGAGCCCCGATTGCGGCTGCGGGACACGTGTTGTTGGGAGTGGGGGGGGGGGGGCGCCGCTGTCAACGGGGCGCCGCGGTCGGAATGGGCGCCGCCGGGGGTTCGGGGCGGCGGGATGGCGGTCAATCGACGGTTTTTGGAGGTTGATCACCGGCGGTCGGTGGTCGACCGGCGGCGGTTGAATATTACAGGAAAGCAGGTTGACCGGCGGGTGCGCCGTTGAGGCTCCAGGGCATCGGAGGCCGGCGTTTTCTCTTTTTGTTTTTGGTTTTTCCTGAACTGCGGTTCCCTGAATTAGGACTGGCATTTGTATCTCGTGGCAGCAGTCGGGAGACGCCCGCCTCTGAATCGATTCCGTTGATTGGGTTGGTCGTTGGGTTGATCTTTGCAGGGCTTCAGGGCTTCCATGTCCCCGTGTTTGGGTCTGCGTTGTGCCGCCTCGGCGCCTTTCGGAAAAAGGACATTGCCCCCACCACCGGCTGAACACCTGCTGCCGCACGCCGCAGCGGGCCAAGGCCTTCTCGGGGACAGCTGCTTGGCCCCCGGTGTCGACGGCGGTTGGGGACTTGCTCAACGGCGGTTCGGAGTTAACCGACAGGAGCCGGTCGGCCGGACACCACCAGCGGTTTCTGACGGTTAACCCGACGGCGGTTTTGTGGCGTTAGGGACAGCCCCGGCGGTTGGGGGGGGGCGGCGGGGCTCTCGATGCGCCTGCACGACCGGGGGCTGCTCTGGGGGCGTTGCGGCGCATCCCGTGGCCACTCACGGACATGGGGCAGTGCCTTTGGGGCGCTCTCTGGACGTTGTCGGGGCGGGCCCTGTGGGCGGTTTGGGGGTCGGACGGGCTCCGATGAGGCGGGGCATTGCCGCGGCGGTTCGGGGGTGCCGCCGCCGTCAGGACCGCGTTTGGGGTCTGACGGGCCTCACGGAGCGCGTGGCAGAGGCCCGCCCGAGACCTGGGGGCCTGGGTGTGACTGGTCACTGTGGGAGGGGGGCAGCAGCCCACGGGGGTATCGGACGGCTGACAACCGCTGGAGGAGCTCCCCCCCCTGACCCCCCCCCCCCAGACCAAAGCGACCATCATGAGAAACAGCGAAATTTACCGTTTGGACAACTCTCCTGTCTTCTAATGCATCCTTGGCAGTGGCTGTGAGTGGGGCTGTGCCCCAGAATGAGATCCTGCCGGAGGTTTTGAGTGGCGGCCTTGCGGTCAATCGACAGTTGTTGGCGGTTGATCACCGCCGGTTGGTAGTCAACCGACGGCGGTTAAGGATCAGCCGGCGCCGCTTTTGCCGGTCACCGGCCAAAACGCAGTTCGACCGGCGGGAGCCCAGGGTGCTCCGACGCCACCCACTTCCAAAGACGTCTTCGCGGCGCGCGATGCCGCAACATGCGGTGCTGTTCTTTCTGTTCCCTTGCCCTCATCACTCGCCGCAGCCTCACCCGGAGTTGTTGTGCCGGACCTGGCAGTCGACTTTGCATGTTTGCCGGCGCAGCCCAAAGAACAGCCACTGCCCATCCCCGTCCAATTAGACGCTCAGAGTCCATATGCCTCTCCCGACCGGAACACAACAGTTGGTGTGCATCCCGGTCCATGTGCCCCAAGAGGATGCTTATTCTACTGCGCCTGCGCTGTGCAATTTGGGTAATTGTCTTGGAACAGAGGCGATATACTGGTACATACACACATGCGTTTTTGATGTAACGTGTACCCCTATACACCCTTTCCCCCCTATTTGTTACTATCTTTACCTTTTTGGGCCTCTTCCCCCACAAATGGTGCACTTGTTGCCCGTCCCCAATATGGAATGGGCGTGTATGAGTTTTGAGTTGTCCGTGCTTTGGGCACTCCTGAGACGGCAAGGGTTAGGTCGCACGGGGGTGGTTGCCAGCCAAGCCCTGACCCCTAGCCCCCCCCCCCCCCTCTACGGACCCCAAAATGGTTATATGGAGCAATGGGTTTTGTGGGTGTCGGAGGTAATCTGCTGAACTCAGCTAAACGAAACCTATGGTGGCGTATAAGAGTGCCAGATCGGGCAAGACGAGGTGCTGTACAAATGTCGTTTGTTGCTGATTGAAGATCCCGCCCTTGAGCTCAGCCCCGGCTCGATGTGGCAGTGCCGTAGTCTCTCCTCTGTGGAGAGCGATGGTGTCAACATATCAACGTGCACGGAACTTTTTGTTCCGGTGTATATTTCCTGGACAGTGCACACTAAAGCTAATTACCCTTACCCTACGGCGCCCGCAGCACGCCGGAAGCGCTCCCCAAGTTCGATTCCGGGGGGTGGGGGGGTGCCGTGGTGATGCCGTGACCAACGCCTGGAGCTCCCAGGCGTGGGCCGTGGGTTTGGGAGGTGGGAGATGGGAAGACACAGTTTGCGGTGCAGACCACCACTACGCCCCTCCCCCTGGGAAGTATTAGAATGGCAGTACACGGTAGGAGGAGCCCCCCGACCAAAGTGACCATCGTGGGAAAAAACAATATTTCCCGTTGGGAAAATCTGGTCTGGCCCCTCGCCCCACCCCCCCCCCCT